>OX465245.1:17619765-17917183 GCA_949987775.1 Aproaerema taeniolella
ATAAGTAGTGTCGAGTTTACGAGAAACTTTGGTGGCGTGAAGCACTTCAGGGTTGTATTCTATCACGACAGAGCGTCGTCGCATCGTCTCCAATGGGCGTTTCCCGACTGGCCGGCACCGGCGACGGCGAGAGTGACAGAGCTATACCTACTAGGAAGCAAGAAATCGGTAGTCGGTAGATACCTAGTAGAGTGACAGAGCTACTTGCTTCCTAGTATAGCTCTGTCACTCTCGCCGTCGTCGTCGCCGTCGCCGTGCCGGCCAGTCGGGAAACGCCCAATGGACCATTTCATTTTTTTCTGCTTTTATCCGTTCCGGAAAGGCAAAGGTCTTCTCAGCTTTGCTCGCTTACGACAGATGATGGTAAGAAGAAGAAAAGTTTAAGATCTGAAGTCAAGCTATTTTTTTTTTGAAGTGAAAACTTTTTTAGCGGCGTTGAGCACTTTTAGTATGGGGAAAAAATGTTAAACTCGCGATGAACTCGCGTCAGATCGTGACCGTGATCGTCAGATGCAGTGTTGCCACATGAAGTAGACGTGAAATCTGTATATTCATTACAAAAATCCGTATTTCTGTTTTTATTGAAATTCCGTATAAATATCCCGTATTTTTGTTAAAATTCCGTATGAATTCCGTATAAAAATAAAAGTAACATTTTTGAATCAAGATTTAAATCAAAAGAGGGTGATTTCCGTAAAAGTTGTTTAGTAGTAGCGGGTCCGTTATCGTCAAGGTACATAATTTATTTCTTGGTTTCGTCTTCATTGAAGATATTTTGCTTTACTGCTTCACTACAGTGGAGCAATCTCACCAGCGTTGTGACGAAATTGGATAAAATTAGGGAAAGAAGGCTCGAAAACGCGGGTCCTTTTGAAGCTAATTCTGTGTTTAGAGTAAATCCGTATAAAAATCCGTAATCTTGATTCATCCGTATTGAACTTGCAAAATCCGTACAAATACGGACAAATCCGTATATATGGCAACACTGGTCAGATGTGATCGAAAATGCGTAGGATAGGGTTGCCACCTTTTTTGAAGTGAAAACTTCTTTAGCAGCGTTCGTTGTGCACTTTGAAGTTTGAAGTATGGTTGGAAACCCGGACGGATGACAACCCTACGGTAAAATAGCTTGATCTCATGACAGATGTCAACGAAACCAACGAAGTAACTTTGAACGAGCGTTAGTTTTACAATTTTATTTATTATTTACAGTCTTATTATATGTAAAGATGACCTTAATTTTTATTATTTACCTGCCAGTTTTATCACAATTGAAATGCAATACGTTATTGATATAATAAAATAGATAACACCTAAAACATACCTCGCAAGTTCTAAAATACATAGATATAATTTTATGAAAATATAACGATTACGCACGTACAAAGTCATACCGGACGAATCGAAAATGCGTAAGGCGGAGGGAGAGTGAAAACTTCTTTGTTGTGCACTTTTTGGGATGAGTAAAAAAAGATTGTCGAGCAACAGGTCGAGGGTTCGAATCCTGAGAGAATAACGGGACTCTTTTTGTGTACTTTGTTTTATTTCCATATTAATGAACAACGTTAATGTTCAAGTTTTCACTTCTGCCGGCACTCCTGGAGACATATTTTTGAAATTATAGAATTCCAATTCGCATACGAATTGAAAAGATTCGCATGAGAATCTCATACAAATGTTGTCGATTCGTATGCGAATCTTATGCGAATTGGAATTCTATTGTTTCAAAAATACTTCTCATGGAGTGCAACCCATTGTTTTTTTTGAGTTAGGTACTTACCGTTTCATATAGCTGTAGGTCCTTCGTTACTTACAAACTGTATATTTATTTTAAGACCGTTTCCATATCGCTTAGTATTATATTTTTTTGAGTTAGGTATTTACCGTTTCATACAGCTGTAGGTCCTTTGTTACTTACAAACTGTATATTTATTTTAAGACCGTTTCCATATCGCTTAGTGTTTATATTCTCTTTGGTTTCCATGGCCGCTTTACATTTTTCGAGATTTTTGATTTATGAATGTACAGGTTACGGAGGATTGCGATTTTAAGACTTGGCTATCTATAATCGATGGCATAATATAACACATCACAACGGCAAACGGTAAACATTTTTAATAATTTAAATAGTAGAGAGTAATACTCTCTACTATTTAAGTAATACTCTCTACTATTTAAATTATTAAAAATGTTAGAGTAATACTCTCTACTATTTAAATTATTAAAAATGTTAGAGTAATACTCTCTACTATTTAAGTAATACTCTCTACTATTTAAATTATTAAAAATGTTAGAGTAATACTCTCTACTATTTAAATTATTAAAAATGTTAGAGTAATACTCTCTACTATTTAAGTAATACTCTCTACTATTTAAATTATTAAAAATGTTAGAGTAATACTCTCTACTATTTAAATTATTAAAAATGTTAGAGTAATACTCTCTACTATTTAAGTAATACTCTCTACTATTTAAATTATTAAAAATGTTAGAGTAATACTCTCTACTATTTAAATTATTAAAAATGTTAGAGTAATACTCTCTACTATTTAAGTAATACTCTCTACTATTTAAATTATTAAAAATGTTAGAGTAATACTCTCTACTATTTAAGTAATACTCTCTACTATTTAAATTATTAAAAATGTTAGAGTAATACTCTCTACTATTTAAGTAATACTCTCTACTATTTAAATTATTAAAAATGTTAGAGTAATACTCTCTACTATTTAAATTATTAAAAATGTTAGAGTAATACTCTCTACTATTTAAGTAATACTCTCTACTATTTAAATTATTAAAAATGTTAGAGTAATACTCTCTACTATTTAAGTAATACTCTCTACTATTTAAATTATTAAAAATGTTTACCATTTGCCGTTGTGATGTGTTATATTATGCCATCGATTATAGATAGCCAAGTCTTAAAATCGCAATCCTCCGTAACCTGTACATTCATAAATCAAAAATCAACCTCGGAACCCAGTTCCACTGAATGTATTTTTGTGAAACTTTTTTTTATTACATTGTTGGAGGTATAAATAAAAAAGTTAACCCCTCAAAATTTGCCGATCCCAATTATACCGGTATTTAGGAATTCCCATACAAAAAAATCATCGGATTTTTTCACCCACTTACAAAGATTTCCATGCAAAATCCAAACTATTGCAGTTGTAAGTTTTAAATTTTGCATAGATGATCTTCAGATACACAAGTTTAAAGAGATTACATGGAGTTCCCATGGGGACGCATTGTAGGGCCTCCGCTAGTTGATATGTACGTTTGGTATTTTAATCGCAGCCCTTTATCTTTCAAACTATGGTAGAGTTGGGAACAGTGGCTCAGTCGGGTACACTGACTCGCGCCAGAATTTCCTATGTAGAGCAACAATATCTATTTGTCTCTTTCATTCATCGGTGTTTAAATATCGAGCGCTACCGATGAATGAAAGAGACAAATAGATATTGTTCTGGCGCGAGTCAGTGTCATGGACTTAGTACTTTCCATGATCAGTGTACCCGACTGCGCCACTGTTCCCGGCTCGACCCTTTTATAAAGAGCATGTCAAAAATTTTCAGAAAATACGTATTATGATGGTACCTATCATAAAATATAATTTAATAAATTAAAAACTTATACCACAGCGGGGTCACCATACGACAAACGTCCTAAATATCGCATTTTTTGACAACTTTTATTACTGCTCTATTTCAAAAACTCTACAAGTAAGTATACACTTCATATTAAGTACACATTGAAAACATACTTTACATTACATACCTTACATTCCGACTCACTCTTGAATGTTTTCCATATATTTTTTAAATTAATGAAAAATATTTTTTTAATGTGTACTAAGTTTGAGGTGTATTCATTGTATAGTTTTTGAAATAGAGCAGTAACAAAAGTTGTTAAAAAAATGCGATATTCAGGACGTTTTTCGTATGGGGACCCCAGTGTGGTTTAAGTTTTTAACTTTTTAAATTACATTTTACGATAGCTACTATCATAATACGTATTTTCTGAAAATTTTGACATGCTCTCTATAATAGTTCGAAAGATAGAGGGCTGCGACTGCAACACCAAACGTATGTACATAACAACTAGCGTACGCCCTACAAGTCGTTCCCATGGGAACTCCGTGTAATCTCTTTTAGGCAAAAGATCATCTTTGCAAAATTTCAAACTTACAGCTTCAATAGATTTGATTTTGTAAAAAAAATCCGACTCTTCTTTTGTATGAGAATTCCTAAATACCAGATATAATTGAGATAGGCAAATTTTGAGGGATAAACTTTATTAAGTATACATCCAGCAGTGTAATAAAAAAAAAATCACGAAAATCCATTCAGTGGAACTGGGTTCCGAGGTTTTGACGATTTTTGTTCTAACGGCCCTCCACTAAAAATTGAATCTGACAGCTCTATCTCTGGTTTAGGTTGGTTGGACTCGTAAGCGCTACCGAGTTCGATACCCAGTTGGTACATGGTGGTCTTTTTACGAGTATTAAAGCTGACTGTTGCGAATGGAAGTAGGTAACTAAATACTTTTAGCAATTGTAGGCATGTAGGTACTTAGTTAAACGTGCTACAGCACATCTAAGTTGTAGGAAGTTCCTTAAAACTAAACAAATTTACATGCGTTAAGGAAATATTGTCATAGTCTGTGTGAGGTAGGTACCTATTGTAAAGACGCTTTCGAAAATTTGCACAGGTGTTCAAATTGCAATGCCAACTCTACCAATTAATAATTACAATAATTACATGATTCATTATCTTTTATTACTTAGTTGTCGGTAGTCCGCGTTACCATGAAGTCGACAATATTTAATTTAAGTGTATTTCTGCTGCTCAACTTCGTAGAAACCGCGAGAATCATTTGCGTGTTCTCAGTACCTCATTACAGTCACCAATCAGTATTAAAAGTTGTTCCTGAAGAGCTAGCAAAACATGGTCATCAATTAGTCGTCATTACACCAGAACCTTATGCAAAAAACATTGAAAATATAACTCAAATAGATGTAAAAGAAATCGATGTAGGATGGGAGCAAGAAGTTGTAGGAGTTAAGAGAGATACTTTTGCTATAAAGCCTGATGAATTCCTCACGACAGCTATGAACACTTTAGTCCAGATTTCTGATGCGCAATTCAATGTTAAAGAAGTTCAAGATCTTATTAAAGGTGAGGATGAATTCGACTTGATCATTGCTGAAGATTGTTCACGAGCATCTGCCCTTATCGGGGCGAGGTTCAAAGCTCCAATCGTGCTTGTTAGTTCTTTCAGTGCTTTAGATGAGAGTTTTACACGCGTTCAGTCAGAAACCAATCCAATACTCTTTCCTTTCCATTTAAGAAAACCCACACATTTTTGGAAGAGAATGATGGTGTTTCTAGACTACGTGAAAATTACTTTGGGTTTGAGTTTGGATGAGAAATACAATGCGTTAATAAGAAAGCATTTCGGAGAAACTGCTCCGTTGGTTGGAGAAGTGAGGAAGAATGTGAAGATGGTGCTGTTAAGTATGAATCGGATGTGGGATAACAACAGAGCAATCACGCCATCCGTCATCTACATGGGAGCTATTCATTTGAAGGAGCCACGGCCTCTGCCAAAGGTAAGGAAAAACCATTTACTCTAAAGCTCGTTAAGAGTAAGACCATGACCGTTCTCCCAGTTACACATGCGTTACACACATAATCGCCGCGAGGTATCTACACTAATATATTAGCGGAAAGATTTGTATTTTTGTATGTAACGAATAAACTTAAAAATTACTGGACCGATTTCAAAAAGTATTTTACCGTTAGGATGCTACATTATCCCTGAGTAACATAGGCTACATAATTTTCCCGAATTCTCACGGGAACGAAGTCTCGAGCGGGTTGCTAGTCTTACATAAAGACGCTTTAGATACTGGTATTCAATATTTAGATATAGATAGATATAACATTTATTTACTCAAAATACCAAATGGCTGAGTTTGCTAAATATATGTGAGATACTCCACGCTGAGTAGTCTTCCGACAGTCGAATCTCTGTGCGTATCGTAGTGGGTAAACGACCAAAATCTTGATGTTTGGAGGGTGTTTTTTAGAGTTTAACTGATAGAACCTGTAAGTAAAGCCATTTGTAACTTTTAGAATCTTCAGTATTTCCTGGACTATTCGAAGCGAGGAGTGATTATAATGAGTTTAGGTTCCAAGATTAAGTCATCAGATCTGCCGACGAAGACCCTGCAGAAGGTGATCCGAGTGTTTCAGTCCTTGCCTTATGATATTTTATGGAAATGGGATGGTGGCCATCTTGGGAAATGTCCGGATAATGTGAGGCTAGAGAAATGGTTGCCTCAAACAGACTTGTTGCGTAAGTGTCGATAATAAATGGGTCTCTCTCAAAAAAGTGGCACGGCCTGAATTTTTTTGCACATTTTCAAAAAAGTATGAGAATAACGTATTTGATTATATAAAAAAAATGTATTCCCCCCCTTTAATATAAATATCTAAGAGGGAACAGGTTTTTTAAAGAATTGTGCCTTTGAGAGTACGCAGAAAAAATAGGTGGTCAGGTGAATGAGGTATCGTACAGGTTAACTGAGAAACGGGCACAGGTTAATGTGATTATATACTAAGAATAGGCAATAAGATATTTATATACTAAACAGCTTGATAAGGAAGCTTTTTCTGAAAATATTTTACGGGTTTGCATCAATTATTTTATAATGTTTTATGGGTATAAGTATAACAATAATATAGAGGTCAAGTATTATGTAATAAAGAGCATTGTTAACAATAGGAACCATTTTATTATCTTTATTTTTGTATGTAAAGGAGACTGGGCGGGTGCGTCTCCAGTGTTGTAAAGGTTGTGTTATATGTAATTTTAAAGCATAATAATAGCTTCATTTCATTTGACACCAACAACCAGACTCGGGCAGGGAAGTAACTATAAACCATTTTATCGTAACTGACCGCATTTTGATTCCATTATTTTGATCCATTGCCAGTGGCGTGTAAGGTTGTAATATATTTCCTTTTGGAAGGTCATAACAATGATTTTAATTTATTAAATGACACTTAAAACAAGTATCGTACAGGGAATGAAGTATGAACCATTTTAACACTTAAACTTTCGCGATTTGAACACATAATTCAATTATAAACCAAGTCAGAATTCACGTGTATATTATGTTTTACGTTTGATCCCGACATAATAAACATAATATATACGCGAAATCTGGCCCGGTTTATAACCGTTATGAACCGTTTTACCGTAAACTGACTTTTGAACCGATATCAGTCAGTGGTGTATAAAGTAGTGACATATGTCATTTTAAAGGCTTATATTAATATATGTCACCTACAAGCTCATAATTATAATGCCATTTTGATATATGACAGTAACAATGAAACTCGTGCAGGGAATGAACTATGAAACTTTTATCGTGTACTGACCGGATTTCGATTCTATTATTTTGATCCGTTGCCAGTGTTGCATGAGGGTGTGACATACGAGTAGGTATCATACCTATAGTTTTATTTTATGGTTTGAAACCATCAATCAGACTCGTGCAGGGAATAAACTATGAACCATTGTATCGTAAACTGACTTTTGACCCAATATCAGTAGTGTATAAGTTCGTGACATATATCATATGCTGGCAATGATATATGAATAATTTTATCGTATACTGATTCGATATTCATTCTTATACTTTGATTAAACAAAGCCTTCGATACCGTCAGTAGAGAAGGACTCTACACGGCACTTGATTGCATCGGATGCCCACCAAAACTCCTTAGTTTCATAAAATCCTTCCACCAGGACACCAAAGGAGCTCTGGTCGTTAACGGGGACACTTCTGAACCATTCGAAATGCATAGAGGCGTTCGGCAAGGCTGCGTGTTAGCTTCTAAAAGTTGCCTTCGGGGACGATTAACAGGGTATTCATTTGCATACGAGAAAAGATGGAAAATTGTACAATTCTGCCTTACTCAAGTCCAAACGCAATCGCGAGGACTTATTTATTGACGGTCTTCTCTTTGCCGATGACGCAACTTTCGTCGCCGTCACAGCCTACGAGCTTCAGACACTATTGGACAAATTTTTGAAAGCTTGCAAAATGTTTTCCATGAAAATAAATGCCAGAAAGACAGTTGTTATGGTACAAGGCAGTGCAGAAGTGCCGACTATTTCGTTGGACGGCAATCAGACTCGTAGACTCGTAGGGGAGCCTAGAAGAAGTGGACAGTTTTTGCTACCTGGGTTCTGCGGTGGCGAACAATCTCTCGCTCAACGCAGAGATCGACACCCGTATCGGAAAAGCAGCAACTATGTTCGGAAAGTTCCATACAAGACTATGGTGTAACAAACATCTCACAACTAAAACCAAGATAATCGTGTATCAGGCATGTATCTTGAGTATACTCTTGTATGGAGCTGAGACATGGACTACCTATGCGAGGCAAGAACGGCGACTCAACAGCTTCCATATGCGCTGTCTTCGTAAAATCCTAGGCATAACTTGGGAAGACAAGGCAAATATGCTGAATTTACAAAACGAATCATGTGTCCCTACAAAAGCATTAAAAGGTATCAAAACCAAACCATGCCAGTAACCGGTGACTTCCCCTGTACATATTGCGAGAGACTTTGTCGTTCCCGCATAGGACTTTTTAGTCACAAAAAAAAGCGTCTTCAATCGACTGTTTAAATAGTTTGTTAAAGATATTCAAAGGCCTATGATGATGATGATGACTTTGATCCGTTGCCAGTGGTGTATAAGGTTATGACATATGTCATTTGAAGGTCCCATAAATAGTTTTTCAGTTCATTGCCTTCACCAGTCACGTTGTTTGTGTAATTGAATAAAAAAAAGCTATTTTTATGAAGTTTAGAATGAAATTCATAACAATCTTATAAACCACTGCTGGCGGATAAAAGTATAATAATAAAAATGTATTCTGTATACGACTGAATCCGATTCATAGTTCATTCTCTGCACAAGTTTCCATATATTTTGTTCGGTTTTCAGTGGTGTATAAGGTTGGGTTATATGTCATTTTAAAGGTCATAAAAATAGCTTCATTTTATGCTATGATACCAAGAACGAAACTTGTGCAGAGAATTAACTATGAATCGGATACAGTCGTATACAGAATAAGAATGAATATCGAATCAGTATACGATAAAATTATTCATATATCATTCCCTGCACGAGTCTCTTTGTTAGTGTCATTCAATAAAATAAAGTTTTTATCATGACCTTTAAAATGACATATGTCACGACCTTATACACTACTGATATCGGGTCAAAAGTCAGTTTACGATATAATGGTTCATAGTTAATTCCCTGCACGAGTCTGATTGATGGTTTCAAACTATAAAATAAAACTATAGGTATGATACCTACTCGTATGTGACACCCTTATGCAACACTGGCAACGGATCAAAATAATAGAATCTAAATCCGGTCAGTATACGATAAAAGGTTCATAGTTACTGTCATATATCAAAATGGCATTATAGTTATGAGCTTGTAGGTGACATAAATTCATTTATGCCTATTATAACCTTTAAAATGACATGTCACTACTTGATACACCACTGACTGATATCGGTTCAAAAGTCAGTTTACGGTAAAATGATTCATAATTCAGTTATAAACCGGGTCACACGCGAATTCTGACTTGGTTTATAATTGAATTATGTGTTCAGATCGCGAAAGTTTAAAGTGTTAAAATGATTCATACTTCATTCCCTGTACGATACTCGTTTTAAGTGTCATTTAATAAAATAAAGTCATTGTTATGACCTTCCAAAAGGAAATATATTATAACTTTACACGCCACTGGCAATGGATCAAAATAATGGAATCAAAATGCGGTCAGTTACGATAAAATGGTTTATAGTTACTTCCCTGCACGAGTCTGGTTGTTGGTGTCAGATTATGAAATGGAGCTATTGGTATGGCCTTTAAAATGACAAATAGCACAACCTTTACAACACTGGAAACGCACCCGCCCAGTCTCCTTAATATAAAAAAAGAAATAAACTATTATTTTAAGGAAGAAAGTTTTTTATACTGATTAAAAAAGCTTTTAGATTTAATCAAAAAGTTTAGGTATTTGGTTAACATACTCGAAAGTACTAAATAACAAAGAATATCAACAACTTTCATAGTAATCTGACTAGTTTCTCATTCACCTGTCTAGTTTCTCTTTCACCTGTCATAACAAGGCAGGTGAAATAGGTACAGAGTAATGAGAATCAGCCGAAAATTAATTATTATTACTAAACGCTTTGTTGTACTGAGCTGGAGAAACCGTTATCTGAAAATAGGCTAATTGAAGTAGGAATACAACTTACTCACATTAAATAAACGACTCAATTTGAAAAAATATCGTGCACAGGATAAATATAACATACCTGTTACAAAACCCAGATCCAGACAGATCGTTGCTGATAGCTTGAAAATTTGGCAACAATGGACACGTGTTTCACCTTTGATGCGTAGCCAGTGACTTAGTGCTTTGTTACATGGGAGGAAAGTGGTTCAAATTGCAATAGTGTGAGTGGTACGCGTGTGTGTTCACGGCGACAGGTTGATGACAAAATAACGCCGGACAAAGTTTAAGTTAAGTTAATTTGGTACTTACTTATCAATATGAGCAATAATTTACAAAACAACAATGTTTAGTTCACTATCTTTCAATTAAAGTGGATAGAACAAAATAAATCACTTTATTAATTCAGTCAAATTGATTTTAAATCGATGTAAGTCGCGTTAGGACACGGCAGGTGGATGGGAAACTGGTGTTACAAACTTTTACTGCTCAAGAAATATTAATTTTATTGCCATTAAAATAGCTGGCCTCTATGTAATAAGACTCGATACAACATTTTAATATAACATTTAGTTTAAAAAACTCAAAAATTCATACTTTTCTAATCAAAAACTGTACGGCAGGTTACGGTGCCACTTTTTTGAGAAGGACCCAAATCCGTGAGTTCTCTTAGACCGTTTTCCAAACTTAATAAAGTGCTTCGCTCAGGGTTCACAAGCTTTGATAGAGCTTATAGTCAGCTTTTTTGAAGTTTCTTCCAGTAAGCTGACTACAAAAAGGGTGCCTCGAAACATAGTGAGAGAGTTGTATCAACTGTATCTCTTTCTACACATTTTTCGTTAGTATATGTACCTAACCTACTGACACAACTGTTGCTGTAACCTGTGCGTGTGCGTCACTATTCCTTCTAACTTTAATTTAACTTTGTGATCGATATACCTAGCTTATGCCTCTGCCATAGACCATTTCGGACGTCACATCGCACTTTGTTAGGTACTCTATTCACTTATTCCTATTCCTTTAGACATGCAATATTTTCAGGTCATCCATCAATCAAAGCTTTCATCACACACGGAGGTCTTCAGTCCACCGATGAGGCCATAGCTGCAGGTGTACCACTAATCGGACTCCCAGTTCTTGGGGATCAGTACCAAAATGTGCAGAAGTATCGCGAATACGGAATCGGTGTTGAGCTGGATATAGATAATTTGGACGAACGAGAATTAAGACAAGCTGTTATTGAAGTTGCTGAAGATAGAAGGTAATAACAATATTCTGCACTTATAATGTTCTAACTAGTACCAAGATGAGTCAAGAGATGGGGATTCTCAACCACAGTGGGCACCTGGGCAACAGTCCGTTTTCATTGCTTGTAGCATTCGATACAATTATTTTATTTTGTCATGCAACGAGCGATGGAAACATTACTTAGACTACCGGGCGGTATCCTCCCGCTGCCTCCTTTCATCGAGAATGTGGCTTAAGAGCTCTGGCATTAGGGTTTAGTTAGATTAGCTACTTTTTCTGTACCTAAATGCTACTAAGAAGAATAAGAATTCCAAATATCCACTTCAGGGAAGTTAAATATGATATTGATTTTCATTAAATTATATTTTTTACAGCTATCGTGACAACGTCGAACGCCTTCGTCGCATAATATCGGACCAGCGGACGCCTGGTTTAGTCCGGGCCGTTAATCGAATTCATCATTTGCTTGACCACGGATCTTATACGATTGATGACGTCACTGCCTTTGAATATTACGTCATCGATGTTCTTATTGTTATTGCAGCCGTGTTGATAGTAACTTTTGCTTTTATCTCATTCGCAGTAAAATTTATTTTCATTTCTCTGAGGTGTTCTTTGCGGAAGTGCAAGTTTGAACTTTGTTTTATTGAAAGGTTTTCGTGCATTCAATATAACTTTCTAAGGAAGACAAGGAAGTTATCATCAAATGTAATGAATACTCTATTAGAAACTTGTAAAAAAGGCCTTTTGCTACTGATTTTTTATTTGAGATCTAAATATAATAGCAACATGAAAGATTAATGTGGTTCTAACTTTTGCCTCACCCAATGTGACATGTAATTTTATTTTTTTACACTCAAAGGCCCTCACTAATGTTTTCCCTTGTGTCGTGGGCACCTCAAAACACACATAAAGACAGACGCAAACATGACCAACACCCATGAGCTGAGCACAAACATCTGCTTTTTACACAAATATTTGCCCCGACTGGGATTCGAACCCAGGATCCGTCGATCAAGAGGCAGCGCCACTACCACTCGACCAAACCGGCCATCATTCGACGGAAACAACACTTAACTTTATATATAGGGCTTTAGGTAACTCTCTTTCAACCTCTCGGGTGGTCAAAATACGAAAACAAAATTTGATCTCCCATACAAAATGCGCTGTATGCTGATGAAGTTTGTATGGGATGGGAACTCAAATTTTTTTTTCGTATTTTGACCTATGTTCCTTGGGGAAGTTGTTCAGTTTCATGGACTGATTAACCACCCGAGAGGTTGAAAGAGAGATACCTAAAGCCCTGTATATGCAGGTGTCTGCTTATCCAACTTGGTGTTCAGTATAGCTTTTTATTTACACATTAACTCGTCGCGCGATTGTTTTCGCCGCTTGCGATAGTATCTCGTACACCAGGAGACGTATTTTTGAAACGATAGAATTCCAATTCGCATACGAATTGACAAAATTCACATGAGAATCTCATACAAATTCTTGTCAATTCGTATGCGAATTGGAATTCTATTTTTTCAAAAATATAGCTCCAGGTATACATACATTTGGTGCTTGAATAAATAAATAAAATATCTGTAGCTTTTTCATAAACATTTTATTATTTAAAAGAAACTTATAAGTCTTATAACTAGAAGAAGAAAATTACATTCCGTCAATTTACTTTTATAATTAAATAAAAATTCCTGCATGTTATAGGTGTTTTTACATCGTATAAAAAAGAAATTATATGCCTAAGTAGTAACATTTTATTTATCGAGTAGGTAGGAGGTACAGTTTGTTCCCTCAATATGTATCTACTTTTGTTTCTTATTTACTGGTGATAAGGTACATATTAAAAAGTTAAGGCATGGAGTATTAAGTAAAAATGCTGAATTTGGTATATGTATTCGTTGATTGGGTACCCATAGAAGAACATTACAGCACACTCGAAAAATAAATTGTCATGTTTATTGTAAGAATGTAATCCTATAGCGTGACTTTAAAATAGCAAAAATTAAGAATGTATAACTGAACAACTTGCGCCAAAATATTCACAACTTGGTCTCAGAAGACCAGAGGACCTCTATTCCTTTAAAAACGGTCATTGTCATTACACCGAGACTCCACCGACACACTTCTGGAGCTCCACCGACACTCAACTGAAACTCCATCGACACACAACTGAAAAAACAGAATTGGGCCCCAGTTGATTGCATTCGGAAAATTGCAAAAAATTTGAAATAGGTTTTTTAGGATCGCTGTTTAGTTTCCTAGGGAGATTATGATTTAT
This sequence comes from Aproaerema taeniolella, assembly GCA_949987775.1. Lineage (NCBI taxonomy): Eukaryota > Metazoa > Arthropoda > Insecta > Lepidoptera > Gelechiidae > Aproaerema > Aproaerema taeniolella. The sequence continues at coordinate 17,633,641 of OX465245.1, forward strand.
GACGCACTTCCTTAAGTTTCGCCAATGAAAAGACACCTCATAACGTATTTTTTTACCGTTTACTACGGTGGGATTGTTCACTTACATTTATATTTTTTTTAAACATGAAAGATATATTGTATTACAAAAATATTTAAGTAGTTCACTTAAAAAATATACAAACGGCACTAAATTAAATAAATCAAGCGGTAAAAGTTTACAAAAAAAGATATACGTTAATTTCTGCAATAGCGTGACCATAATTTGAGAAAATGAGAGCAAGAGTGGCGTAAACTTTTTTCAAACTCCTTGTCTTTTATTTTACGAGCTGTATTCAAAAAAAAAAAATGTTTCCTGTTTTTTTAGTGCTTCTTGTTTGAACGATTAAATCTGAATGTATGTATTCCATTTCTTAATATTTTTACTTGTTTATTTTTTATTACAATTTATCCAGGTGTCAAAGTGTGGCCCACTCACTTTTGCTCTCAGTGCCTCATTTACACCCCGCCTCGCCCCTCATACCTAAGGTACTGCAGTAATTTATTAGAATATTAAATTAAAAGAAACCATTAAAGAGAGAGTTAAGAAAAACTAAACTAAAATTTTTCAAAGCGTGGCATTGTTTATTTTGTAACCACCTACTTAAGGTTTCGGAGTAGTTATGTTAAAGAAAATCATGGCGCGCCCCCTGTACTTTCTGCGGGGCACCCCCTGGTGCCGCGGCGCGCACACTTTGGGAACCCCTGGCATAGCTTATACAGCAACTAAACCATACTGACTGAAAATGGTACCCTTTTACAAACAAGTACATACTTTAGTTTTTTACGGGATTACAATACAACTAAAACTTCTAATTGATTTCGGTTTCCCCAGCCCATGGCTGCCTGCTCTGTCCGGGCTGTTGGCTATCGTACGCTTGTGGCTGCTGGCTGTACGCTTGCGGCTGCTGGCTGTACGCTGGTTGCTGATCGTACGTCGGATACGGTAGGCCGTACGCTGGATCTGACGCTTGCAAGGGACTCTCTGCCACCTTCACTGGCTCGGAAGGTTCAGGGCTCTCCTCTGCTATGTCCTTCTTGTAAGGAATACTGTCATCATCTGAGTTTATCTTCATTGACTCATCAGGATCGATGGCGCGTGACCTGTGCAACAAAAAAAAACACAACTGATGCAGCTTTTCACCGTCTACCGTAAGAAGTGGTCGAATTCGCCTTACTCACGAACTGGGGCCTGATTTTTGAAACAATAGAATTCCAATTCGCATACAAATTGACAAAATTTGTATGAGATTCTCATGCCTTTCCTTTCAAATCTTACAATATTTTTACAAGCTTTTATTTAACTTACGTACCTTGTTTTGGCATGATTTTGGCATTCACATGGTAAATTCGAGGTCAATGGATGCAAATGTCATTTTGATATAATTGAGTCTGATGACGGGTCCATTCAGATAGTGGGCGTTCTCAGTTAGCACGTGGGCTCATGGACCTTTTTTTACTATAAGATGGTTAACTCTTGACTTCAATCCAGACCAAGGTCATAGATGAGGTCGACGATGGAGCGAGTTAACCCAGAAAATGCCTATAAAGGCACTGGTACTCCCACGCACCGACGAAACACAGCAAGCTGTTTGGGGTCGGATTTCGGTAGGAGGGTGGTCGCGAACCAGACGGCCCTTTACAGAGCCTACCACACCGCATGAGACCATAGGACGACACCTCAGATTCAGAAAAAAATTAACTGTTGTTGCCTGGGATGGATTACTAGGAGGCAGGTCTCATTTGTGTTTCCTCAGTCGCCTCTTACGACACCCACGGAAAGTGATGGGATGGTGTTATTCTCAACCGATCACCACACGGTTTTAATCGACCACCACACGGACCTATTCTAGCGCGGGCTTTTCTGAGTATTTCCGAGCAAAGTATATCACAGTATTACAGTTTTTAAACTTTTTCGCTCACACAGGAAAGGGGACGGATTTTTCATAATTCGTACGGAAACAAAGTCCAATGCATACTCTAGTCTAAATTATAAAACTTAATAGTTTTACTGTGATCGGCTACAAGTAATTAGGTAGGTATTTGACTGACAGCGTGGTAGCAGAATATCAGTGTTTTGTCGAAAGGCAAAACATATGCTGAGCTACGACCATTTTGTGGCACTGTGGCACACATATAGAATAAGTAATTATTATTATTAATCTTTTTTGTATCTTTATTGTTTTGCTTCTTTTTTATTCTAGTATGTGTTTTGATTTTGTAAATAATGTGTGTGTTTAAGTGTTACAAATAAATATTCTATCTATCTATCTATCTATTTGTGATATGAAAGACTCACTTGATGTTCAAATACTCGTCTTCCTCCTTCTCGTCTGCTTTACGTTTCTTCAGGATGCGCCATCCGATGCATATGAGGACCACCACGAAGGGCAGCATCACCGCGCTGATGATGCCCCAAGTTGCGCCCAGGGTACGCGCCGAGTACTCTTGTTTACCTGTACATCACGTTCTTGTTAATACAGTGCTTCATTTAATTCCTTTTTTTAAGTAAGTAACTAGCTTTCCGCCCGCGTGGACTACAGGTTGTACCGTGCCCAGCAGTGGGATAAAATAAAACCAATGTCCTTTCCCAAGGTCTGATCTATCTCTGTACCAAATTTCATCAATGTCGGGTCAGTAGTTTAGGCGTGTAACGCAATAGGCAGACCTACAGAGTTATTTTCGCATTTATTATATTAGTAGGAATAAAATCTTTTGTTTTTTTAAGTGTTATTTAAATTGAGATCAGTATCATTGACTTTATATTAGTGGGTTAGCCACCATAACTGAACAACTTTCCAATAAGGTCTAACTTAATACAGCTTGAGCGAGCTGATTGCTTCAGTATGAGAAATGAATTTAATGTTAAGAATTTCTTATTGTTGTTCAATTTCATCAGCTCGAGCACGATGGCGACATACACGCGCGGCGCGCCACTCGGCTGACGGTGAAACTTCACTTTGATTGCACGAGGACCCCGCACAAAGGCTTGCTCGCCCTCTGGCTTTGTCAATGTTGATATTTTGACATAGGACCGTGGCGCATTACGCGCGCTATCACCATCGTACTCGAGGGGCAGAATAATTATATTATACCCTAAAGTTTTGTTAGCTAACTTAAAGTCCCCATAGAAGGTTAAAGTTGTAAGTAGTAAGACGAAATTGAAAATTAAATGTACGTTTAGGTATTTTTAAATGAAAATGGAGGATTAAAACTTTAGTTTTCATTTAATTTTTACAGCTTAGATGCGGAAATTCATATTTTTAAAAACTTTTAAAAAATCATCATGAACCATTTGAGTTGGTACTCAATTCCTATACTTGCAAAAATTAAAATTTTCTAGGTTTGAAAATGAAAAAGTTCCTGAATGCATAAGTACTTTTGCTGTGGTAGCTATATTTTTATCACTTTATCATTATCAGCCACGAAGTTATCTCCATATCGCAAATAAATAAAAAAACGATATTGCACTCACCTGTTTGCTCGGCCTAAATTCATTATGTACTTATGATAAGAAAGCAAGTAATAACATTTGAGATTACGCAGAAAAATCAAACTCATCACATTTTTGAGAAAATTTCTATTCCACATTAATGTGGCCGTTTATTCCTTGCTTTCTTATTTAATAAGCGAGATTGGTCCTTGTTAGAAGCAATTTTTAAAAGGAAATTAATCCGTATTAGTGTTAACGCAAGGACTAATCTTCAATGCAGTGGTTTCACATCATAGGTGCAAGTTATTCTACCGAATTGGAACAGAAATTTCCTCAAGCCGTGACTTGGGTGCTATTGAAAATAAAGATTTAATAATACTTTTTTTTACATTAAAATACATTTAATAATTATATAAATAGTAAATATATTAATCTCTATTTAATACAAAACAACATCAATGGGAACTCACTAACTAATAGATGTGCAAAGCTATCCTATAAGCTACTAACTATAAGTACCTTCTTTCCTCGCACATTGGGCCCTGTATATCTGTAATTGTGTCACTCTAATTGGCAGTGAATGATTTTAGGTACCTTAGGTACTTACTTATGTAATAAAATAATACTTAACCATAATACGCTTTTAGAAAGACAGGCGGACAAGTAGTAAATCGCCTTTTAGAGTTTCTTTCTTCACCAATCATGTGAACTACTCATTGGATTTTAACAGGTGGGTATAAATGAAATTAGAAAATAGAAAACACACTTTTGATCAATCTAAACCATGGTGGATTTATTGCTTAATGTTGGTATTTCGGAAGGCGGTGGGTCAATGAGCGTCTCAACACTCTTCCCTCTCTGAGGCGGAAGCGTGAATGTTCTTATTTCATCCGCCGGAGCACTTTTAGGAGGCTCGGGAAGTCCAGGATTATTATAAGTCGTCCGTGGACTAATGTCAGAAGTTGGGCTTATGGGAGGAGAGTAAATCTCCGAATAAGTTGGAGAATAGTGGGAAGACACTGGACTGTAATGACTTTCATACTTCGGAGCGTAAGGATCCTCAGAACCGTCTTTTGTTGAATACCCAGAGTCACTAGTTAAGGCGTGACGGCCGGTCTGACGGGGCCTGCTGATGAATTCGATATCCTTAGCAGGACGGGTCAAGGTCGAGTCCCTGTTAGATTCAGTTTCAGATGGAGAAGGTGAGGTCAAAGATAATAAGTCTTCTTCAGATAAATCCCAGAGTTTTTCCGGAAACTCTACGTCAGGCGCATTCGGTAAGGGCTCGTTAGTACGGTATGTTTTGTCGTAGGCGCGGCGCTTTTTCAAACTCGATTTGTCGGATTTTCCAGAGTCGCTTTTGTTAGAATCTGTATACCCTATGCCTGAACTGTCCCCGTCCTGAGGGGTGGGCGGAAGGGGAGCAGATCTAGTGATCAGATTTTGAGTGATTGGGGTCTCTTGGGTAGGACTATCAGGTAATTTTTGTTTCTCATCGGAATTTTGACTACGTATTGTTGAGGATTTCATGGTATCAGTAAGGTTTCCCATTGATGCTGATCGGAGGTTAAGTCTAGAAGCTGATTTGGATCGCGGGAAGTCTTCGAAGCGGAAGCCTTGCTTGCCCTCGGTGCGGGGTTTGTACCAGCACCAGAACCAGAGGAGACAAATGAGAAGGCCTAACGGTAGAATAACTGCCACTATGACGCCCCACGTCAGAAATAGAGCGCGCTGCGAGAACTCCTGGTGACCTGAATATCAGAGAGCGATGGCTTAATATTGTGTTATCTTCTAGACGATGCAATTGTAGCTATGATCTTAGAAGATATTCGTGCAACCCTTTGAGTTGTAAGCAATCCAGTTCAAGATAAACTGAGTCCTCTTACTTTTTTTCTGGGTGATTCAAACGTAGGCTTACACCATGTAAGATGACAAAGTCCAAGTGGAACATGACAACTTGGACCTAAAAAAGTCCTTATCTCGTGTGAATAAAGATAGAGAATCGCAGTACGACGGTATAGCGTAATTCCCTCTTGAGGTTAAAGGTACATGTATTTTATAAAACTCACGTAAGCACTCCGTGTATCCGTAATCAGGCAGGTTCCATCGGCCATTGTCCTCACAGATACGGCGCTGATCTCCCGTCAGAATGAAGTCTTGGTTGCACTCGAAGTTTACCTAAAATTAATGAATAATTGGATCAACTTCAATTAAAATGTTTCGTACGTTCTCGCCTATGTTCTACTAGGGGTCAGACTGCAAATCACCACTTTGCGGGATGTTTACAGCTTTTTTAATTAGCTTGAATTGCTCTTTTTTCTACAGGGTGAAATTGAAAACATTCGACAAACTTTGAGGGATGAATCTATCCATGATTACGAACAACTTTTTCTACTAAAAAAAATCTGCTGTTCCATACAAAAGTTCAATACGTGTTCAACCAAAATTTATGGAACAACTGATTTTTTTAGAAGGATAGTTGGCCCCATGGAAAAAGTTGTTCGTAATCATGGGTAGATTCATCCCTTTTCAATTTCACACTGTAGAGAGGATGGTGTTACCCGCAACCAAATCCGGATAGCACCATCACGATTGACAGTTGAGATTTAACATTTCACAACTTACTCTAGTGCCTGGTGTGAAGAAGAAGTTACTCTTCCGTCCAAATCGTGGAGTTTCCAGGATCCCACAGCTGATCACTCGACGAGCGTTCTGCTCTTTGATGTTGGTCTGAAAAGAGGACCAATATTGTAAATACTCAAAAAAAAAGAACAATAAAACACACTTTTATAAGGATTTTTGGAGGGTTCAACAAATAGCCTCACCAAAAAAATATCAAATTTCAAAGGTTTTAAAATATCCATTCATCTTGGGTCCCCTGGGACACCTATAAAACACGAAGTTAAGTACAAATACAGCAATAACAACAAATAACAGCAGGCCGAGTGCGATAGTGACAGCGCCCCGTGACAACACCGCGGTCAAAATGTCAACATTGACAACGCCATAGGGCGAGCAAGCCTTTGTGCGGGACCCTCGCGCAATCAAAGTGAAGTTTCAGCGTGAGCTGAGCGCGAGTTAGTCGTTATCGTGCTAGAGCTTCTGATATTTAAAAAAAGTTAGCCGCGCCTGTAGATCAAACCCAGGCCCAGGGCTATTTTTAAACCAAACAGAAACTTACTTACGGAGCTAAAAAAGGACTAAAACAAACACAGAATAAATAAAAAAAACTAAGCAAACTTGATGACGATCAAAGACTGACTCACTTTGCTTTTGCTACGGAGATGTCCTAAAGTACACACGGCAGCACGTTAAGCTTTACATTTGAACCTATCGTCCTTAACTCGTTAGTAATAGGGTACAATTATGCACCTGGGTGTGCTGTTGTTTGTATCTTAAGTATCCATAAGTATGACACTAGGTCCTTGAATTACTGCAATTATACGAACAATAGGTACGCTCGGCAACACTCACGCAACATCGATAAAACGCACTCCGTCGTACAAAAACATCACCTGTGTATTGCGAATTTGCGACTTGGATTTCATAAAAGGTGGTTAAGGGTTTTACCTATAGGTAAATATATCTTATAGTTTTCTGCCCGGGATTTCGTTCCCATAGGAATTCGGGAAAACTATGTAGCCTATGTTACTCAGCGATAATGTAGCAATCTAATGATGAAAGAATTTTTGAAATCGGTGCAGTAGTTTTTGAGTTTTTTCGTTAAAAACATACAAAAGTACAAAATACAAATCTTTCCTCTTTATTAAATAACTAGCATTCCGCTCAGAGTTCGTTCCCGTAGGAATTCGGGAAAATTATGTAGCCTATATCCATTGGGGATAATGTAGCTTTCTAATGGTGAAAGAATTTTTCAAATCGGTCCAATAGTTTCAGAGCCTATTCTTTTTTATTTTTTATTTATTTATTAATGAAGGGTTCGCTCTTGACCACAAACTAGCCCAAGGGTTTTTTTGTATTCAATACAAACAAACAATCAAATCTTTCCTCTTTATAATATGTTAGTGTAGATTAGTACAGATGATTTATCTTATAACGTGAGTTCCGAGGGAATTTTATGTGCAATATTCAATTAATTATTTATCACATTACTTTAAATTCACAAAAAAGGAGTTCAATCTCCTTCTATCCCCATGATTTCACTAGGCAAAAAACAGTAATCGGTCTGAAACACGATTGTAGGAAAATAATTTCTTAGGTGTGCATTGTTTTTAGTGTTAAATTTAATCAGTCGATAGCTAAAATTAAGAATTTTGTAGTTTCCCTTGTAAAGCCTACTAGCTTTTTTCCCGGGACTTCGTTCCCATACCGTGGGAATTCGGGAAAATTTTGTATTGGTGAGCTTTCTATTGGTGAAAATTTTTGAAATCGGTCAAGTCGTTTTTGTGTTTATTCGCTACAAAAATACAATAAAGGGGTCCGAGTCACTTTGAAGGAACCCTTTTGAATTCTGATTGTGATTACTATCGTGAGAAAAATTATGCACTCTGTGCAAATGATTAGCATTTTGCATGACTCATCCCATGCCGGGAAATAAATATAGATAGATGATGAAACGTCCTCAAATAGACTGCACAGGATAAGGGTATAAGGGACTGCTTAACCTTCAGTGGCTATTTATCTATACACTAATATTATAAAGAGGAAAGATTTGTATTTTTGTATGTAACGAATAGGCTCCGAAACTACTGGACCGATTTCAAAAATTCTTTCACCATTAGAATGCTACATTATCCCTGAGTAACATAGGCTACATAATTTTCCTGAATTTCCACGGGAACGAAGTCCCGAGCGGGGTGCTAGTAAAAATAGATAAAAATTAAATTAAAAATTTAAAAAACCCCCCACGCAAAAAAGTAAAGCGGACATTTAAAAAGTAAAAAATAATACCTTTCGTTGAGCCATCAAATTCATTTCAGAAATACCTATATATATTTTAATTATCGAAATCGATGGATGGCACGATAGGGTTTGCTCATTAAAATGGCGCTATAATGTCGCGTCGGGGTACCGCTTTAGTGAATCAGACCCAATCAAATGAAGGGTCAATCAAATGAAGGGCGAATTCACCTATACCTATATATATTTTAAAAATAATTAAAATATATATAGGTATTTCTGAAATGAATTTGATGGCTCAACGAAAGGTATTATTTTTTACTTTTTAAATATCCGCTTTACTTTTTTGCGTGGGGGGTTTTTTAAATTTTTAATTTAATTTTTATTTCAAAATTTTTAACTTATTTCAAGGATGTGCTAGTGTTCTGGATATCCTAGCCGCAGCATCAGCTCACCGTGTTGCCACCATTGCATTGTATGCAGAATCAAATACTGAACAAAACGAGTCCAAACACGACATATCTGCTATTATTTTTTCAAGGATGTGCTAGTGTTCTTGATATCCTGGCCGCAGCATCAGCTCACCGTGTTGCCACCATTGCATTATATGCAGAATCAAATACTGAACAAAACGAGTCCAAACACGACATATCTGCTATTATTTTTTCAAGGATGTGCTAGTGTTCTGGATATCCTGGCCGCAGCATCAGCTCACCGTATTGCCACCATTGCATTGTATGCAGAATCAAATACTGAACAAAACGAGTCCAAACACGACATATCTGCTATTATTTTTTTAAGAGTGTGCTAGTGTTCTGGATATCCTGGCTGCAGCATCAGACCAAGAGTTCCATAATCCTGCATAGTTATTAAGCATACATGAGTGTTTCAAGTTTTAGGTCACATGTATGTTTGAAAGTAAAGTAAATACACATTAAGAGTCTAAGAACCCTACCGCAGCTAACAAAAGAGCTGATGACCTTGAAACGGCTGAACCAATTTTGATAAAACGTATCTAAGAACCATCGCCAAAAAACCTGCTTGTAAATAAAAAAAAACGCATCCAAATCGGTTCACCCGTTTGAGAGCTACGGTGCCACAGACAGACACACAGACACACAGACACACACACACACATAGCGGTCAAACTTATAACACCCCTCTTTTTGCGTCGGGGGTTAAAAAGGATGGTCAACTAAATACGATAAGATATACTTTATTTGCACAGAAGAACATGCGATTACAGCAACATGACAATAAATAGGCAGTGTACAACAAGGTGGCCTTATTGTTTAGTAGCAATTAGCTATTTCTTGGGTATGGAATTGTTATATTAGAAGCGGGTATATCAATAGATACAACACATGCAATACATAGTACCTATACTACCTATCTGCCATTGCCATGTTGGTCACCCATCAGGTTTGCTGCCTCTGTGTACGTTTCTTATTGGGCTTCGGAAGGTCCTATATAGAGATTTTGAGAGTACTTACAATAGAAGCCAAGTAATTCTTGGTAAACTCCGCCATGTCCCGATTTAGGGTCATTCCGTAGTCATATCGGCACTGGTAGGAGTCTTGGCATAAGTCTATCGCTCTGGCCACGTCGAACGACCGGTTGACTGGTAGGAAGTCAGCTGGCTCCCGAATGAAGTTCGGTAGGAAGTTATTGTCGTTGTAATACGCCGCGGTTCGACCGTATTCTCTTGTAAATAGAGCTACCCCTATATCTCTCTGTTCCCGGTCGGATAGTTGCCCTGTGAAAGAGTTTTTTGTGATGATATCGGAAAGACTGGGAAGTTTAAAACGTAAAAATTAAAAGTTTTGTTTAACCCCTGACATTTTTGGCTCATAACTTTTGAACGGCTGAACCAGTTTTGATTAAATAAAGCTAAGAACCATCTTGATTACATCAGCTTTCAAACTAAGTATCCGCATTGAAATCACTACATCTGATAAGGAGCTATGATGCCACAGATAAACACACAAATACACAGATACACTCGACAAACTTTTTTTGTAGTACGAGCCAGCAATCAACACAGGCAGGTGCTACCAAGTTTGATTACCATTTATTTGCTTTCTATAATGTGTTAGACCCTCAGACGATGTTACTATAGAATCCTAAGAATAAGCTGGATACTCAAATCAAAATATACAGGTGTTATGCCGAGTAGGTAACCGTCCAAAAGAGGAAATTAGCTTATCTGGGCCAGATAATGGTATGCCGGCACCTTCTACATTGAGAAAAAAAATCGAAGCCCACTATTACAAGTACAAATGGAGTGAAAATAATACTTACAATACTGAGCAAAGTCTCTATGTGCAGACTGGAAGTTGTTCAGATCGACAGGGACGATGGTTCCGTCGGGTCTGGTGAAGTCGTCGTTCACGTCCAAAGACCAGTTGCCGAACAAACCTCGCGTTTGATTCTGTAACAAAACACTACTGTTAGATGGTTATCATAATCACACTGCGAAGGACCTACTTTGAACGGACATGCGTTGTCAGTGTGTTGTACCCTACGAGATTTTTGTTACAAATAAAAATTCTACAGTCAAACGTACGAATCCCAGCACACCACACCGCAGCGGTATCTAATGCAAATTGTATATTGAGCTTGTAAAACTTGTGAACCAGACCACAATAATTTGTCTGGTTTAGGCAAATCCTACGTAATACAAACGAGAGTTGAAGGAAAGAAGGTTACAGTTGTAGAAAACTGCAATACTGAGGGTTTCGCTCCACTTTTGACTATGAGGCATAAATACATAGCTTTAAACTAGACAGTAAACGTTATATTTCTCTAAGAAGACCAAAATCAAAAAGCGAAATTAGCCTCAATGACCTCTCAGACAAAGAGGATCAAAATCAAAAAGGGACGCTTTAAAAAGACCTTCTTACCTGAATGCGCAGACTCCAGAGAGGTTTATGTTTCTAGGTGGAAGGAGGTAAGTAGACTTACCATATACGTCCAAGGAAGGTACACCCTGGCTGACATGAAACCTCCATTTTCCACCACCTCGACACCAGCACCATTGGAAAACATGATCACGATCTCTGATTGGTTCAAGATGTACATAGGCTGGTATACTGTCACACCTATTGAAAATTAATAAGATTTATATCGATTCTAATGCATCAGATTTTTTTTAAATCGTTTTGTTTTATTTTTTCAGAAAATAGTACAGAAAAATTCATGAAAAACTAACCTGGGAAATATTGCACTCTGAGAGCTGGTCTGTCGAAGTAGATTCGCTTGTTGTCAGCGAATACATCGAGCCTATACCTCCATTGGGCGTGCTGAGGTCGAAGACGTACCTAAAGGAATTAAAATAGCATTAAGATTTTAGTCATGTCATTCTTACTACGTTTGTTTCAAAGCATAAGCCGCACAAAAGGTAAGGATAAAAATAAATCTAATGGTGGAATCCCTGTACCCTTTACTGATTATTAAAGTGTGCTTCTTTACGGCGCGTGCGATACAAATCCTGCACACACGGGTGTGCAAGAATCGCGCAAAGGTTTAAGAAGGATTGGCAGGTGATAGAGTCTACTTTTACACAAGTCCATTGAGGAGTCAAAAGAAAATTGGATTGAATGTAAATAATTTGTTATTTGTTATACCTCAACAGGAACCGAGTTATTGGAAGCAGCTACAACGGAGGTGAGGTATGTAGCATTGACTTGTCCATGGATGTTCTTCGGGACCTGCTCAAACCGGCCCTGGACGTCCAATTTCAGCTGTGGGTGGTCCACTCTCACCAGGACGTATTCACCTGGAGATTTTACATGTCTTGTTTAATTTTCCTGTTAATTACGCGCTTAAATTGGTTACAGCATCAATCACTTGTACATTCAAATTTTTTTACCAAATTTTTCTTAACCAACCCTAAGCAATATTTCTTATGTGTTATTAGTTATTACCATGTCTACTAGATTAGTATTATATGTATTATCTGTGGTGGAGTCGTAATACTTTCAGTCTACAAGTAGATGAAAGTACATTTCTGTTTTTCTCTCGAAGAAAAAACTGACATGTACTTTCATCTAAACTGAAACCAACTAACAAGAATGGTGTCTATTTATAATGAAATTAATGAACGACAGGAGATATTAAGCAAACTCATCAATAAGAACTAATAAAACAATCATGACTAAATCTTACCTTTGCCATTGAAGGTGTACTGCAGATCATCGAAAGTAACGATGTGAGGGTCTCCAAATATACCAGCCACTCCTGGAGACTGATATGCCACGCAGTCTTGAGACGGTCGGCGTTCGAATCTTTACAAGATAGAAGAAACTTAATATAATTGATAGATGGTCGTTCACAGGAGGTGGCATAATCGCAAAGTACATTTGCGATTATGCCACCTCCTGTGAACGACCATGTGTTGTAATAGAGTCAGTCCACTGATGAAGACTTGTCATAAATTTACCTGAAAGTTTCGCAGCCAACCGCCTGTTCTTCTTGCCACATACAGCACTGGTAGAAGGGAATCATATCATGGAACCAGTTGGACAAAGAGGGCACTTTGTTGGCCTCGTTGTATGGAGTGAAGCCGAAGTCATGAGACCTCTGAGGCCGGGAGCCCCACATCTGGTCGTATGACATCATGAGGAAGCCGTTTTTATCATAGCAACACTGCTGGCCCGAACCTTCTGCGCTGTAAATTTGGCGAAATTAGTATGTCGTAAGTCGTTACAATAATACTGGTTGCTAAAAGACTCTTTTCATTGACTAGTTAATTGATCCAGTTTATGTGACATCTAGATGGAAAGGTCAATAAATTCAATTTAGTAGTGGCACTTGGAGGTTTATTTCAACGAGATATGACTGACTTATCCCGTATTATTTAACTTATCGATATAGTTTAACTTATCGATCAATTAAGCACCGCACGGTTTTACAACAAAATAAATAATTATCAACTTTAAATTACCTTGGAGATCCACTCCTCACGCAATGAATACCACCCCAGTGGTACCTACAAGTCGGGTTCAAATCTTTGTCGCAGTTAACGTCAGGCATGAAGCGACCCTTGTCCAACAAGGCGTGCTCTAATGTACAAGGACACACCCATACTTGGGCTGCGAAGTTCTTCAAGAAACGATCAGTTCGGAGCCAGTTGTTGCACATCTCGCGAGGCCAGCGTTGGCCGTGGAGTCTCTCCCATTGAGGTGCAAAGTACCAGCCCAGGGGAATCGGACGACTCCACAGGATCCTATAAACATTCAATCATTTAATCCACGAAAAGATTAATCAATTGTTTCCCAAAAGCTGGATGGAACAAAATTATACAGATAATGATAAGGTAATGAGAAAAGTTATTATTTATTTACTTACGGTGATATCGAAACGCCCTTATATACTTCTGGAGTAGTTAAATTGATCTGTATGAAGCCAAACTGCATGTCATTGTGCATAATATTCTCTCTATTTCTAAAGTTCTGTGGATTGATGATATATTCCCCAGTATTTGCAATTCCTACTTCAATCATATCGATGTATTCGAGCTGTGGTCTAATTGTCACTTCCTTGTAGCCCCATAAACTGATTTGTAGTTGCACGTTGAAGTTTGATGTTAAATTGAAGCGGTCCCAAGTGATTTTAATTTCCGCTGGGTAGCGTTCGTGTACCGCGTTGTCGGTGAAGAAAATCTTCTCGGTCGCCGTAGCGGGGGTTTCTGTGATTATAAACGTACGATCAAGATTGGATTATTTGGATAATTAATGCATCGATATATTTCAAAATCAATTTTAGTGTCATTACAATAGTGTAAGTTAAGTAATTTAGAAAAAGTGCATAACCTCGAAAATTTCGTAAAAGAAGGTATGAAATAAGCTCTGGCCTGTGATGAAGACCACAGATTTACACTTGAAGCGACCTTTTTCGTTTCTATATCCGATAGCATTAATAAAACCTTTTAGGTCGGGGTCACACCGATAAAAATCCGAAGAAACGACTTACCGACAAAATATTTCCCTTTCCACTTGTACGGCTCATTGTTGATTGCCACTTCAAACCTCGCGTATCCATTATGGTAGAACCTCGGCTGCACACAAACCGCCCTGTTGACATCCACGACAGCCCCCACCACGGACTCTGTGTCGAATCTACACGTGATTCGATCGTCTGGGTTGAAGCAGGGGCCCGTTATGTTGACTATCTGACCTCCAAGCATGTTACCACTTTCGGGGGCAAACATTAGTGGGAGATTTGCTCCGTCTGTGAGTAAACAAGATTTTTATCAGTAAATTGTAACATTAGAATGTGTTTTCGATGACTTTATAGCCATTTAGGTACCGAAAAAGAATATAAGGATCAGCTATCCAAACGTCTTCTTAAAATCAAAGTGGAGTTAAAGAAAACACATCAAGCTGAATGGGAAGAAGTCGAGCATAAAGATTATGGCAAGATAGTAAGAAGAGATTCCAATTCTGTAATGATAACTAAGGATAAAGTGTAAAGCAATTTAATCCCGCATAATGAAGTCCTTGTGATTATGTTTCGTGACTACCAGCAATCAAATTGGTCGCTACGACGGAAATTAATAGAAAAGATTATCTTCATTATCACTAAAAGTAATGTTACTGCTTCATCACATTGTACCAACCTATATCTTTATTACAAGTTCCCATCAATATGTTTTCGTCTATTCGGAATATATGTCGTCCTGGGAAGCCGTTGGCCCAGCCTCTCCCCGTCAAGTCTCTCAGTACTGACGCTTGTGAATATGGCTTGTACTCATAGCTCCTGGTCGCGTTGCCGGCGTTAAATCCAATCTACAGATAGAAAACATGGTTAACATAGATTATACATAAGAAGATCGTGAGCTTTCATTGTTATTCAGTGAACCCAATGTTTGCTAATTAAGATATCAATATTGAAAAATTTGAAGACATTAAGGGTCACTTAGATCTTATATTATCTGTGCTTAGATCAATATTTTACTGCAAGGAGTGTAAGCAGACAAACACAAGAAGAGTCAGGCAGAATGAAAACAATAAACGGATAATAGAAAGATCTAGAAGGTAAGGTTTGGCTTCTTTCGAAGTAGTGAAATTCTTGTGTTAAGATAAATAACTTCGATAGCACGTTGAGGTAGTCATCTTTTGAAGTCTCATCGTTAGTAGCTTATATATCATATCACCCTGACCGGTTCATATGGAAGCTCTATGGAGGAACTTACATATGCTGGTACTCCACCCTCTCCTGTCGTGGTGTCACCACCAGCCTCCGTGTGGGAGCTCCAATTTATCTCCAAATAGTTAAAGATCGCGTACGTAAACACTTCGTCTGTCACTAAAACCATTTGGAATGTGTTTGTCTGAAAGAGAAAGTCAATTTAAATATTTCATTAAAAATTTAATAGTCACAAGAAGAAAACGAAACTGTAAAAGGAGAATTTGAGTCAATTTTAAACTCCTTTTAAATATTTTATAGCAAAATTTTGTTCAGGAACTTTCAGTAGATAACATGGTTCAAGAAGCATCAGTGTTAGTGACGCTGCCTCTTGATAACAGGTCCTGGGTTTGATTCCCCGTCGGGGCAAATATTTGTATAAAAAGCAGTTGTTTGTTCTTGGGTCATGGGTATTTGTGTTTGTATACAGGGCTTTAGGTAAATCTCTTTCAACCTCACTGGTGGTTAATCAGTCCATGAAACTGAACAACTTTCCCAAGGAACATAGGCCAAAATACGAAAAAAAAAATTAGATCTCCCATACAAAAATGATGAAGTTTGTATGGGAGATCAAATTTTTTTTCGTATGTTCTTCGGGAAAGTTGTGCATTTTTATGGACTGATTAACCACCCGAGAGGTTGAAAGAGATTTACCTAAAGCCCTGTATATGTGGGTTCCGAGGAATCCACGACACAAGGGAAAAACCTTAGTGTGGGCCTTTGAGTGTGTAGCGTTTAGTTACAATAACCACACCTTGAGATGGAAGAAAATTTAGAACTAGCCAGTTTGAACGTAGAGCTTCATTGTCAAGGTCTCCTTACAAATTGTGAAGACAATTCAAGATAGGATTTTACAACCGAACTTACCATGAAAAGCGAGTTATCGATGCCTCCAGCGAAGGACATATTCTTCCAAGTGATGGTGATGGCATGCTTGGGTCTGAAACTGTCGGATCCAATCACTCCTTCCCTGATGTCCCAGGTTACTCGCTCGCGCATCTCCACGCCCAGTTGGTCAGTGCGAGTCTGTAAGGAAAATTGGTCATTAGCCGCTCAATGTTTCGGATATCTGGAGTTACGACTTTGAAATAGAAAAATCATTTTCATTTAATTTATGTTAAAGCACATGATGCACATACAAGTTTCACCAAGATATGGTACCTTTTAGGAAGGAGTTATGGACTTTAAAATGCCTACAACGTATTGTAGGCAATTTATGAATTTTTATTAAATTGAGGCACATATTATGCAAAGAAACTTAAAATTATTTTTGCTAGCCGATAAGATTTTATGTCTAGACAAACACCTCTGAATTCCTTTATTCCTTCCAGTTTATCAAACGTCCAACTTGGCGTAGGGTAGACCTTAAAATTTTACAGATTTGAGATCATACCTTAAGAAACTTTAAAAATACTTACGTACCTTTAACTAAACGTATACACCTATAACATGCAATAGATTATACAAAATTACACTTCTTTTCTTCTTCCGAGCGCTTAGTCCCGTTTCTGATTGGGGTACGCTTGACCATGATCCAGGATTTTGCATTACAAAATACACTAATTTCATAAATTTTGTATGTATTGTGTTTATCAATAAAGAGTTTATCTATCTATCTATATATCTAAATTACCTGTAAATCCCTATCCAATCTGAAGTAGACGCCAGGTCGCCTCTGGTCTGGCTCCTCAGGCCTCATGCTACCGATGCGGCACTTGCTGAAGAAGATGCCGATGAAGGAGGGGTCGTTGACATTTGGCCAGTCTCGTATCGGGAACGAGAGGGGGTAGGTGTAGTGGTCGGGGGGATCGCTGAAGTAAATGTACCCGTTCATGGATAGCTGTGGAAAGGTGGTAATGTATAATTACAGCTATAAAACCACGTTACACGTAAATTCTTACAAACTTGTGCAACTGCAGTATTTTAAATTAGAGCCCCAACATCGCAAAACAAATATGTGTACGTACTTACTTGAGGTAAGTATGTAGGTAGATTGGGTACTGTAATGCAATGTCAATTAATAATTTAAACCGTGTAAGTTAAGCAGTGGCTTACCATCTGCACGATTGTCGGCATGAAGATGGCCTCTCACTCACTTAGCAGAAAATTCTCGTTGAAAATTTGTTTTATTGGGAATACAAACTAATTATCCAAGCTGTGTGAGCTGCATATTACAATTTTAAGTAGGTAGGTGTCGGGGCGTAAAAATATAGAAAGAAAAATCCATCTCATTAGAAAGCTTGGACTTTAGAAAGCTGAAGTTTTGCACAAAGCCTTCTTTTACTGAGAAAAAAAGGAGTACAAGAATACCAGAACGTATAAAACCTTCGCGTGCTTTTTGAATACATGGTGTACGAGATTTGTATCGCACGCCGCGTAAACAAGCACGCGACGGGTTAATTGTTATCGTTATCACAGAAATTGTTGCCTAAACCATAATTTTCTTAGCACCTACTAAAATTCTAATAATGACTACGTAAAAATAGTTAAAGAGACTAAAAATAATGTAACTATTACAATTTTATCAGGCTGTCCCATAGCACAAGATTTCGTTGCTGTTACAAGATTTTTGTCCGTAATACAGTGCAGAAAGATTTGTTTTTGGATTTCCTGCCTGTCGTAAAGAAGACCTGGACATGTTCTCCTAAAGGAAAACTTTCTTAATTAGGGAACTCACCCGCGTATAATTGAACCTGAACCCAAAGAACGGGAGCTGGAAGTTGAAGTTCTTGTGGATCTGAGGAGTGGAGGTATGGATATCCCGCTGGTAGTCGCCGATGTTTTCATTGCCACCCAGGTCGTAAAACCAGTACATGAAGTTAGACCTGATCTGCTGGAGCCGCTGGGTCGTGATGACGTACGGCTGACCATTGTTTTGGTAGGTTGTGGATGGCAACACTCGGCCGTCGATGTGGGCTATGAATCGAAAGAATTAAATGAGCTCGAGGAAGTGACATGACGGTATTGTATTATAGAATTTATATCTGCAGTAATGTTATCAAGAGGAAAGATTTGTATTTTTGAATAAGTATATGAATGTTCGTTTATTTCCACACAAAAACAAATAGTAAAAACCAGTAACGATATTAATTAACGATAACAACAATGCGGCCTCATTTATAACATAAAACAGTAAAAAAATCCAGAGAAACTTTCAATCGGTTCGTTAGTACGTTTTTTTGTGAGATCGATAAGAATGGAAGGACAGGAACAAACAAAGAGGTTACACTAGATAATAATGATGTAATAAACGTTACACACTCAAAGGCCCACACTAAGGTTTGCCCTTGTGTCGTGGGTGCCTTGGAACTACTTAAAGACAGACAGAACTTGTTGTCGCTAATCATTCGAAATCGGAACTACTTGCCTGATTACGGCAAGTACTAGAATGATAAACGATAACACTATCACGTCGAGGCCAGGGCTTGACGAACGCATAATTTAAAGTAACCACTGGTCAGCTTCAATTTGTTATAAAATAATAATAAAAAACAAGTTTTACAGGCTATCAAGAGGTTAGTTAGGTCATCCAGAAGCAAGAAAGGGTAAAGATAGCTCTACCTAGTGCGACGACCTTTGTATATAATGCAGAAAAATGTAATTCCTTATGTTTAATTTTATTGGCGCTTGTACTGAACCTATCAGCAAAGTTAAGCAACTTGTACAGGAGCAGTGAAGCCGATAAGTGACCAAAGTGGCCGTCCCTGGCTGATTGTCGATTGAAACCTTTGCTATTTTCGATTGACTACAATCGTTAAACCAAGTCAGAGGCAATTTAGCGTTTAGTGGTTTGAAAACTCTGACACCAGTCAAGATCCCCACATATTTGACTATATCTACACGAAGAAGAAGAAAGGAAGCTTGTATTTTATAGTCCAGCGGCACTCCTTGACAGCAATTTAAATATTTTCAGAAATTAATAAAGTCTGTACAGATATGATATGCTAATTTACCTGTGTACCAAATTATATCCAAATGCATGATTACACTACAAATATCTAAAATTGAAAATATTGTCTAACTTTTCCGTTAGATGTGGTAAAGGTAAAAAATAGAGTCTAATTTTTACATTCCCTTGTGGTCTTTTCTCAGACCTTTTAGGGATTTTGAATTGGATTACATGGAGCGTCCTAGAAAATTCCTTGTTTAATGATTTCTAACGTAAATAAAACATTTCTTACACAGTTTTGGTTACCTAAGTAGAGTCTAATTTGTACATTCCCTTGTGATCTTTTCTCAGACCTTTTAGGGATTTTGAATTGGATTACATGGAGCGTCCTAGAAAATTCCTTGTTTAATGATTTCTAACATAAATAAAACATTTCTTACACAGTTTTGGTTACCTAAGTAGAGTCTAATTTTTACATTCCCTTGTGGTCTTTTCTTAGACTTTTTAGGGATTTTGAATTGGTTTACATGGAGCGTCCAAGAAAATTCCTTGTTTTATGATTTCTAACATAAATATAACATCTCTTACACAGTTTTGGTTACCTAAGCCATCATTTTTTCTGAGATAGGTACTACATTTCGTCATCCACATACATAATTACAGGTGCCGCAAATATTTGTACAGTGATTTCATAATGTTACTGTTTTTATATTTACTTTAATAGCTTATGACATGACTAATACAAAAAGCACTAAGTAGGTATCGTACTAGCACTTTACTCATATCTATTTGATTTAGATAAAACTATGATTAATGAAACATTCTTGGTATTTGGCTTACTAATCTTACATCAGAATTGACACTCGTATATGTACTTATAAGTTTAACATTAACTATACTGAGCCTGAAGATACAAATGCAATCTGTTGAAATAAAGTCAGTTACAAAAAGCCCTATTGAATCATTTAAACTGGGCCCCGATTCTGTAACTTCAGTTGTGTGTCGGTGGAATGATCGCCATTTTATCCGTTCAGGTGGCGAAATTGAGAACTATTCCAAATTTCATACATCTAATGATGGCTGCTTTGACTGGTGGCGCCACCGCCAACTGAATTTTCAGTTGCTAGGTAGTTTGCAACTTTACGTTCGGTTGGCAGTGGCGCTGCTAGTCGGGGTGGCTGTCAGTAAGTATATGAAAATTAAATAGTTTTTAATTTCGCCACCTGAACAGATAAAATGGCCTCCATTCCATCGACACACAACTTAAGTTACAGTATCGGGGCCCTGATTTGAAACTGATTTAGCTTAGTACAGAGCGGTAAATACATACATATATAACAAATCCATTATCTTTAGCCCATTTTGTACAACGAAAGTTATGTGTAGTGAAGGAATTTCGTTGAGTATCTTAATTTATGTTTAAGATGAGTTACAGTAAAGAATTCTTCCTCTTAATTTATGCTTCTTCTTCATCTTATCGCGTAGGTATTGTCAAGTGTGTGGCGAACCTGACTAACTCTGAAGCGCTCGTAGCCCAGATCTGAACCGATCTGAACCGATTACTGAGGTTAAGCAACGTACACAGGGGCACGAAATCTGATGGGTGACCAAAGTGGAAATTTATCACGAGCTACGGGCACGTTAAGCTGTCGGTCCCGGCTATAAACGTTTTTATTCATCAGCCATGTAACGCAGACAGTGTGAAGATTTAGGCCCGTATTACAGAAGAAGACTCAAGTCGTGATCTATACTTAAGTATTGACTGTCTCTTTCTACCACTATCAAAATAACAAAGACGACTGCTACTCAAGTATAGATCAGAGTACGGATCTTAGACCAAATCCAGTATTTGGCTCATACCTTTACAAATTCTCAACTCATACATAACTAACTACGCATACTCGTATTCAAATTATCTTTCCACAGTGTTTGTCTTTTAATCTCGTCAACTCATGACCCAAAAACAAAGATTTGTTTGCGATGAAATCATTTCAGGCTCTAACTCTACCAAAGTTTCAAAATATTTGCCTTTTTGATAACAACTTGATAAAGGACGTGTAGGCCCTTATCTCATTTAATTGATTACATTGTAAATGTAACCCTATCTTTTGAAAAAGTAGCTAGTAGTAGCTAACCAAACTTTTGTGTTCTACTTAAATTTACAGTGTTATAGGCGCTAGGTGCGGCCCTTATCACAGTTACTAAATCATTTATGATAAGAATGAATGAATTTTTAACCTAATTATGTTATGTTGGTGCTTTCTTGTTGGGTGATTTTGAATTAGCGAAATAAATGAGTCTGATCACTAAATTAAACAGTAACTTGTGTCAAGAAATAGACAAAACAGGGAACATGTGTCAAGAAATAGACAAAATTATTTGCCTCTGCATACAACTCGTGTAAAGATTCGTTGTCATACAAAATATCATGTTTGGGAATCCTATTAAGGATTACATGGGGAAAAATGTTTTGTTTCATAGGCGTTTACAGTAAAAGCAAATACTGATCCAATATTTTGTTGAAAGTATCTATCTATAATGTATTAATTCATTCAAAGTTGCTTGGTATCTGGGTGACTGTTATCATGATGTGAAAGCTAATAATTAATGAGCTGACTTTATTAATCAGGCCAGTGAACGCGACGCTTTATTTATTCAAAGTACGCTTTATTTGTTCAAAGTACGCTTTATTTGTTCAAAGTACCTTCCATTACCGCGTGGAGTACAGGTTATATCGTGCCCAGCTGTGGAATAAAATGTAGCCTATGTCCTTTCCCAGGCTCTAATCTATTTCTGTACCAAATTCCATCAAAATCGATTCAGTAGTAAAGACGGACAGACAGACAGACAGAATTACTTTCGCAATTTATAATATGATATAGTAAATATAGTTTAGATAGTATAGTATATATGTATATAGTAAGGATGAGTCATATTTATATTCCGAAAATATAAACAACAGAATCTTTCATTCCTCTTCTTATCTATCAGAAACTAAAAAGCTTACATTTTCCTCGAAATCAACTATTCTTTGTTCAGTTAACTTACCGTATTGATCATTCTGATTAGTAGTAGCAGTCGTGCTTGGCACGAGGAGCTGTCTCTGACTTTGTTCAGGGTCTGTCCCATCTAAACTGACTGCTTGCAAGTCCACTGTTCCATCTCCTGTGGCCACGTCATCGCCTAGAAGTTGGTACTTCCCATTCCTCACTACTAAAGATTCAGTTTCTGATACTAGCACTTCTACCGCCTTATCATCTTCTATTACAGGTTCCACTATTGGTTCTGGATGCTCTTCGGCTTGTGTATCCTCAATCACATTATCAACTTCACTCACAGTCTTTTCATCATCACTTATTAAAGCGTCTTCTTGTCCCTTAATGCTAACACTAACTAACAAAAGTATTAAGGCTATTTTTAGCACACCCATTGTTCTTTGCACTTTTTTATTCACATGTTATCAATTTATTATATTGTAGCGGCAGGTGGCTTTGTGTAGTGGTGGCAAACTGATCGGGTGGTACATTGTGTGCTCGCTGATATGAGCTTATCTCTGAGATATGATAAGATAGCAAGTGGAACGAGGTGCGCCAAATTCTTTGTCCTAATCCGTGAAGCCCTTTTTAGGGCAGTATTTGTTTTACCCAATTTTGTTCTAATTTTAGCGCCACGTTTTTGAGTTATAATTATAACCAATGAAAGACATTATTTTTACACTAGTTTCATTTATTTGTTTAATATTTTTATGCGACCGGTTACGATTACATTAACTTAAGGCTTCAGGTGTGTCTTAAATTTTTTAGTTTAAATTAAGTTCATGTCTTTAATTTGGAAAGACATTCATTTGGATTTGTTGTTTCTTATGGAATTCCATCCAGAAGAAACAACACA
Organism: Aproaerema taeniolella; assembly: GCA_949987775.1. Classification (NCBI taxonomy): domain Eukaryota; kingdom Metazoa; phylum Arthropoda; class Insecta; order Lepidoptera; family Gelechiidae; genus Aproaerema; species Aproaerema taeniolella. The sequence continues at coordinate 17,656,919 of OX465245.1, forward strand.
AAGATAACTACGAGTTATAATTACAATAATAACAATGTTCCAAATACTTAAATCTAATTAAATGCACCCACTCACTGCATCTACTATATTCCTTATCGGGGTAGGTAGAGCATTAAGTTGTCGCAGCTTAGCATTGCTAGTCGCTAATTCTATTGAATAGCTTATTGTAGCTTAGCTGGAGGACTCTAATAGTTGGCGAAAATTAAAGATATGAATCAACCTACGAAACTGAACAAGTTTCCCCAAAGAACATGGGTCAGTCAGCTAATTTATGTTTGTATGGAAAGTTGAATTTTTTTTGAAAATTTCATATAGATTACTTCAAAAATTGGTACAATTTCATTGGGAGATCACTACTAAAGTTTCGCTAACTAAATTAAAGAGTCACTCCAAATAAGTATGGTAAATCTGTAATCCTTATTAATATTATATATAAACGAGAAAATTTGTATGTATGTATGTTTGTTACAACTTTCAATAAACTAAGTAAGTATGGTAAAAATTAACTTAATGTTGTCTAAATCTTCTCACAACATTTTGTTAAAAAACGTTAGTATGAAAAATTGTATTGTATGAAAAACGGCAATTTCATAGGTAAAGATCTATTAAATTTTCACGCTCCATACCAAATTTTATCAAAATTGGTACAGCCGTTTGAGCGACAAAGAGTAACAAACAACCATACATATATCCATAGGTACATCCTCTAAACTTTCGCATTTAACAATATTTAGTAGGATAGGAAGTAAGATAGAGTAAGGAAAGGATATTAATTTATGAAATTATTTTTGGATACATATTTAAACACTTGACTGTACAGACTGTACTTAGTAGGTAGGTGTATGATGTTTGTTGTGACGAAGTTGTGACCTTTTTATTTAAGGCAACTACAGCAACCGATAAAGGCAGCACACATAGGAATAGCGGCATCTCCGTCTCTCAACAGACCTGGGCCGGCAGTGCTAGCAGTGTCGATACACGAAGTTTACGGACTATGAAAGCGTGCGTGCGTAAAAACATGTTCGAAAGTTAGAAAAATGAGATTTATGGAAAGGTAACAGCTTAAATCGAAAAATGCGTTAACTACTTATCGAAAGTGTTCAATCACGAACATTTTGATAGCAAATTCAAGTTCCTGTGTGCATTTTACTATCGTTTTTACAGCTTAAAAGATACACAATATTGGTATTTAGAGGTGACTTTGTGAGCTTTTTCTATCGAACCAAAAGTGCTGAATCATGTTTTCAGCAAACTACTTATCTAGTTTATGTCCTGAATATTACCGTAGTATTTTTTTCTTCGATTTAATGCAGTGCGTCATGCTCTACGCATCATAAAATCGTAATTTAGGTGCTGTAGTCGCCTTAAAGTGTATACCTATTCACATTACATCCGATTGATTTATCAACTTGACAGTAACTTTACAACCGTAGGTAAACAAGTCGTTAATTTTGTGTTAGATACCTAGTATAGAATTGTTAGTTTTTAGAGAATTTAGCAGTGATAGCCCAGCCCAGTTGGTAATGAGCCAGACTTGTGATCGGAAGGTCGCGGGTTCAAATCCTGGTGCGGGCCTGAACCACTAAATTCGTCTTTTCGGATTTATGTACGGATTTCTAATTATCACTTGCTCAACGGTGAAGGAAAACATCGTGATGAAACCCGCCCGTCCAAGAAAATTTTCGAAAGACGCGAGCGGTCCACCAAACCGCATTGGGCCAGCCAGCATGGTGGACTATGGCCTAAATCCCCTTCTTGTTTCGAAGGGAGGCCCGTGCCCCTCGGTGGGGACGTATATGGGCTGATGACGACGTACAGAGGGCCGCAAATCAGGCTACCACACGGGTACACTCTGCGCTGTTACGATAACAGCGGACATGCAATTAAAGTGGGGCTACCTGATGCGCTGGCCTCTGTATTAATCATAGCCACAGATCAGGCACATTTAGAAGAGAGAAGGGGTTTATGGCTTAACCATGCAGTGGACGTATTAAGCTCAAATCATGACGGGGTAGGCAGAGCATCAGTGGTTTTAAAAGCTCTTGATGCTACGTTTGACATAAATTCTGAGCATCATTAGAAGACTGTATACTGGTGAGAGGTGGTCAGCCTTTCGCCCATAATACAGCAAAACCCTCGCGTCCCACTTACAGACTTTTACAGTAGGTATGCCTGGGAAGAGTAAGCATATCCGCAGGCCGAGTACGATAGTGACAGCGCCGCGACAACACCGCGGTCCTATGTCAACATTGACAACGCCATAGGGCGAGCAAGCCTTTGCGCGGGACCCTCGCGCAATTAAAGTAAAGTTTCAGCGTGAGCCGAGCGCGAATTTGTCGTTATCGTGCTAGAGCTGCTGGCACATTCTATGTTTTTCTTTAACTCCCAGACTGCATGGAAGTGTAATAATTTACAAGGTAATAATTATTTTGTTAGCAGGTACAAAAACCGTTCATCCATTCCATACCTAATCAATAAGATTTCGCGTTATCATATGATATCATTTGTTATTTCATGATAAAGGCATGAACAGATAAGTGGGTGACACATAAAGTCAGTTCTGAAATAAAAGTGAGTCACAAAAGTCGCTTGTTTTTCGAGTAATTCTGCAGGTACTTCCGTTTCGGAAGTAGTAGTACTATTCGATTAGTCAAATGGTACCTATGCCGGATGTCTACCTAGGTAGAACGACTTTAATCGGTAGCCGTATTGAATTAGTACCGAAGCAAAAACTCTGGACTCTTTTTAAGAAAATTGTAAGGGGCGTAAGGGGAATATTAATTAGTAAAATTATGTATTCAGATGACAAAAAATTTACATGTAATAATATCTAACAGGATGGCCATAGACGCCAGGGCAGACCTAAAAAGATATGGCGTGGCGATTTGGATGCTTACTACAGATGGCCGGAACTTGCACATAAGATCGCAAGAAATGGAAGGATGCGGGGGAGGCGTTTGCCCAGCAGCGGGATCTTGTAGTCTAGATTAAAAAAATAATGTAATAATGAATTAGTAAATGAAATGAGAAACGGTAGTCTCGTTTCTCATTTGGTGTACGCTTGGCTATGATCCAGGATTTAGGAGGTCGAGTCAATTTAGTAAACCTATAAAATAAAATAGAGATATCCAAACAAGGCGTAGCCTGTGTCCTGTGTCTAGACACTAACAACTTTATTCATAAACGTAATTTAAATTTTCATAGCCTTGAGGGATCCCTTAATTTTTTATTTACAAGATTGGTTTTTACACGTTTCATTTCGGCTTGGGAAAAAAAGCTTTTGTATATACGAGTACAGCGTTATTGGTCATACGCCATGATCCCTTCAAGGGGTGATAGTAGAGATCATAGCTATCAAATCACTCTCGGGTAAATGGGGGTGTTTTTTAAGAAAAGTGGTTTTTTATTATTATTTTATTATAAGATGGTTCAAGGCGACTACAGCACCCGATAAAGGCAGCACACATAGGAATAGTGCCATCTCCGTCTCTCAGAAGGCTTGGGTCGGCAGTGCGAACAGTGTCGATTACACGAAGTTTACGGACTATGAAAGCGTGCGTGCGTAAAAACATATTCGAAAGTTAGAAAAATGAGATTTATGGAAAGGTAACAGCTTAAATCGAAAAATGCGTTAACTACTTATCGAAAGTGTTCAATCACGAACATTTTGATAGCAAATTCAAGTTCCTGTGTGCATTTTATAGATACACAATATTGGTATTTAGAGGTGACTTTGTGAGCTTTTTCTATCGAACCAAAAGTGCTGAATCATGTTTTCAGCAAACTACTTATCTAGTTTATGTCCTGAATATTACCGTAGTATTTTTTTTCTTCGATTTAATGCAGTGCGTCATGCTTATCTACGCACCATAAAATCGTAATTTAGGTGCTGTAGTCGCCTTAACTCTTGACCTCAGTCTTGACCATAAGGTCAAAGATGAGGTCTTCTATGGAGCGAGTTAACCCAGAATATGCCAACAAAGGCACTGGTACTCCCACGCACCGACGGAACACAGCAAGCTGTTTGGCGACGAACTTCGGTAGGAGGGTGGTCGCGAACCAGACGGCCCTTTACAGAGCCTACCATACCGCATGAGACCATAGAACGACACCTCAGATTCAGAAAAAATGAAGTGTCGTGGCCTGGGATGGAATACTAGGAGGAAGGTCTCATTTGTGTTTCCTAAGTAGCCTCTTACGACACCTGAGATGGGCTGGTGTTATTCTCAACCGATCACCACACGGTCAAAAATTTTACTTAAATAACAACGAAGATAAGGATGTACATTCATACTGGCTCAGATAAATACAACCATTAAACACGAAGGTACCTAAGTTTCTTTTAAAATTCAATTTGAAGGAGCATAACCCATTTTCCTTAAAAAAAGAGGATTTTTTTTCAAAAATGGTGATTTTTTTCCTTATCTACCCGAGGGTGATTTGATAGCTATGATCTCTACCGTCACCCCTTAAAGGAATCGTGACGTATTACCAATCCTGTATTAGCAACCAAATCTTTGGTAACTTTTTTTTCTTGCAATATCCAATGGCATTTAAGTGATTTCTTGCTACATCTACTGATTAATTGTAACTAAACTAAAGATAACTGTAAAAACTAAAATTTTGTGAGCATATAATTTTTTTGTCGCTTCAATCGTTAAAAAATATATTTGTTTCAGCTATCTTGAAAAATATTGACACGCGAGGACTACAGCTCACAAAGCCACTAGTCTTCTTCTTCTTATCGTGTAGGTATAGTCAAGTGTATGTGTGGTGAGCCACTAGTGGCACTAGGTATGTCTCACTGAAAGTTATTAATACATTTTGGTTTGGTTATTCTATCTTAGGCACCCTTGAATACCCTGCTAAGAACAAAGTTTATAATTATAAGAGAATTGCAAAGAGTATTTTTTTTTATGTTAACTATATGCACTTAAATTGATATAAATTGCTTCTTTAATATTTGTAAAATTCATAAAAGTAGTAATCAAATTAAAAATACGCCACCCCGTTTCAATCCCGGGGCTAAACCTAATTCTTTGCTTTGCTCAAGGCCAGTGAATGGGCTTCTGCTCAAAATTATTCTCACACCACAATTTATTCAGACTGTCTTTCAGCTCTTCTTGCTATTCAGATAAGAAGCAACACTCATCCCATTGTTTCAAAAATTCATAGTACTATACACAAACATACAACAAGGTTAGAATTTTCATGGGTCAAAAGTCACATTGGCATCGTGGGAAACGAAGCAGCAGATATTGCTGCAAATCAGGCAGCTCAGTTGGATAAACCACCCGATTATGCACATTTTCCGATATCATTTCTAAAACACAAAATCCGCAAACTCAATCTTACCATCTGGCAGGATAGATACCATAGTGCAGAACAAGGGGCACACACCAAAAGGCTGCTTCCCAGTCTCGAAGCCATTGATAATTTATTTTCGTAAGTAAGGGTATCATTCGAAGTCACTCAGTTTCTCACCGGTCATGGATACCATAAATCGTATCTACACAGGTTCAAAATAACAAATGACGACCATTGTCCTTGTGATGACACTACATCTCAAACCTTTGAGCATCTGTTACAGCACTGCCCAGCATTTGGCAACGCGCGATATAATCATGAAATGATTTGTGGCAACTTGAGGGTGTCACCTCACAATTTGGGAGAATTGGTCAAGAAAGAGTCTACAATAGATTCTTATGTTTCATTAATAAAAAATATTGTATCAAGATTGAAACAGTTGAATGACACTTAAATTTTAGTATTGTAATTTAAAGTATTTATATATTTTATTTTTGTTTTATGGTTGACCACGAATTTAAATATTGCGATCTATCAAAGTCCGTTTTGACGTAGTTACCACAAGGGAATATATCTGTAAAATACCTGTAACTAAATTTTATATATGGGCGATGTTTAACTAAATAGTATCAACTTGCTGTTGGTTAGTCTCCTCATATTTTTGTGTCTTACTTAGTTAACTATGTTTACCACCATTTACTTTATCTGTGACTCATGCTATGTAATTTGATTATAAATAAAAGGAAAAAAAAAATTGCAAAAACCAAAAATAATAGATCTTTACCTATGAAATTGCCGTTTTTCATACATTTTTGGAAAACTGAATTATTCATACTTATGTTTTTGGACTTTACTCGGGAATGCGAAATCCAAATTTACAAAATGTTTTGAGAAGGCTTAGACAACATCAAGTAAATTTTCATCATACTTTAGTTTATTGAAAGTTGTAATTGTAACAAAGGTACAGCAAAAATAAGCAATGAAACGGGTAACAGATGAAACGAGCTACATACACTCAAAGGCCGAGGTAGGTAATCTACGATACTGACCTATCTCTTAGCAACAACTCGAACCCTATTCCATGATATGTCTCTTAAATAACATTGAATGTATGTGGTCTTTCTGCAGTATACAAAGCTACTATTGTAATGGGTACTGATACTACTGATAGTCACAGCACAAACATTGCATTTAACATTAATTTAACCTTTTTAAGACAGGACACGAATAAGTCGTGTTGTGTATTGTACATTGCGGGCTATCATTATTTAAATTCTTCGAAAAATGGCGTCTACAATCGTGATTTTGGACATGTCTGAGTATTTTAATCAAAATTAAAATATAGCCTACTCTTCCCAGGCATACTGTAAAAGTCAGAGAGGGGAGGGGGTCGACAAAGTGTGACATTGTGTGACAAGGGGGGTCATAAATTTCGTGACGTCACATTTCAAAATGTGTTATGAGTATCAAAACGCGTTAACTATTAACGACGAACTCCAAGCACTCTTTTTCCGTTTTTACTTTGGTTGAGACAATGAGTTTTGAATTCCCAAAAAAAAAACTCTATTAAGTACTGCTTCTATTAGAAGAATGCAAAACATGGAAAATATGCAAAATATGTGACGTCACGCTAGAGGTGTCTTACAAATGTGACCAGCTGTGACAAGGAGGTCCCCCTCCTCAAGGGGGTCAAAAAAATCATGAAATCGTGTGACGTAATTTATGGATGGCCCCTAAGTGGGACGCAAGGGTTTTGCTGTATTGTCGGCGAAAGGCTGACAACCTTTAACCACTTACATTACATTTCATCTTATACCCAGAGGGTTTCAGAGTGGTTTTAAAACCACTGATGCTCAGCCTACCCCGAGAAGGAATGTGGGCGAAAGCGTACGTATCTTAGGTACGTGGGTGAAAAAAAACCTCCTAGCTATATTCAAAATCCTGAACCAGTATCACTCAAAGAACACATTTATGAAAAAAAAAATTTTTTTTCAATGGGAATAGTTCATTTTTTGCCTTAACGTAGACATTACTCCTACACCAGGCACGCGAGGGGTGCGGGTGGCGCTCGGGGGGTGCACCCGAATGGTGTCTACGTTTAGGAAAAAAAATCCCCCCCCAACCAAAAAAAAAGTGTTCTGTAAGTGATACTGGTTCAGGATTTTCAATAAAGCTAGGAGGTTCTTTTTCAACCTGTAGAATGGCGAAGTCACCAATTTCAAGTAAAGAGGGTTTGTAATACAGACGTCAAGTTACCCATTTGCACTACGAAAGCCGTATTACAAGCGAGATAAGGGCGACGTCGAGGTCAACATGCTTAGCCTGATGTGCTGTCGTGTTTACGTCAGAGCCTCGTCCGTTGATCAGCAGGGTGCACCGCTAGCAGGTGAGGATGATGATTTTGGAGCTCTAAAATGTGGATACAATTATATCACGGCTTTATCTATCTTAAAGCAACTGATACATGGCGGTATTGATATTAAAAAAATACACTATGCAAATTGCTATAGTTTTTTCTGAAATATTTTTCTAAAGTTCAATATAATTCTAGCGAGCAATGAACAGCACGGTCCTAATTAAGATGTTACTTTCAGATTTGGGGCACGTTTGAAAATGAATAGAAAAACTTTCAAATGTTTTTGGGTTAAAAATTATTTCCATAGCATTCTCTGCCGAAGCGAAGATATTACAGTTGGATTCTAGGATACAGTGCTTCTATTATTTTAATGTGTCTCAGCAAACAGTGTCTATCTTGTTCTTGTCTTTTGAAAATCAACAACTTACTTTATTTATTTTATTTTATTTATTTATTTATTTGCACAACTTAACAAAATTATAATACAAAACATGTCGCTGGTGTCTCCATTTAAGCTTATCGCCTGTGTTTGGAGGCACCGCTCCACCGACCTCTTCCTTGTTATATACATAGTTGCACAACTTTGACCTCACATATCATAAACCTAGGTAAATATTAAGAATATACTTTATGGTTGGTGTGTAGTTAAAAATAAAAGAAACAAAAAAACCACCACAATAAGAAAATAGAAGCACGGTATATACAGGGCTTTAGGTTTCTCTCTTGCAACCTCTCGGGTGCTAAATCAGTCCATGAAACTGAATAATTTTCCCCAAGTAACATAGGTAAAAATACGAAAAAAAAATTTTTTTTCGTATTTCGATCTCCCATACAAAATGCGATATATACTGATTGATAAACTTCATCAATCAGCATATATCGCATTTTGTATGGGAGATCGAAATTTTTTTTTTCGTATTTTTACCTATGTTCCTTGGGAAAAGTTGTTCGGTTTCATGGACTGATTTAGCACCCAAGAGGTTGAAAGAGATTTACCTAAAGCCCTGTATACAAGTTGTTTCAAAAAACCCCAAAAAAAAGAAATTCCAAAATTTAATTTTAAAAGTGGTATATTCGCAACTCTAGTAATCAGTTGCATGGTTTGACATCTTTCAAAATGAAAGTTTCATATAATTAATATGGCATACTTGTTAATTAATTTTGAATTATCTTTTTTTTTGGGTTTTTTTGAAACACGTTGTACACTTATTTACTGTGTAATTAATAGTAAACGTAATTTAAATGATGTGACTTAAAATTAGTTAGCGAAATTTTAGGGGTGATTCAATAATTTTCCCCGAGGAACCTGTATGAAATTTAAAAAATAAAACGGCTTCCCAAACAAAGGCACATCAGCTGATTGTACATGTTTTATCAACCTGTGTTCTTTGAAGAAAGTTATTTAGTTTCGAGGACTGATTCATATTCTCAATTTTCGCTGAACAATTTAAAGTCATCTCTTTTGAAAAGTATCTCATTATCATGTCAGCCGCAAGAGCACTGCTGGACATAGGCCTCCAAGGATCTCCCCTTCGATCGGTCCTGCGCCACCCGCATCCAGCGGCAAACCGTAATCTTTACCAGATGGTCGGTCCACCTTGCGGGAGGCCTTCCGTAGATAAAAGACACAGGCAAGGCCTAGTTTAGACTCTAGTATTTAAACAATGTGACAACGTATGTTTATTTTTAACTAGCTTTCTGTCCGGGACTCCGTTCCTGTGGGAATTTGGGAAAATTATGTAGCTTATGTCTTAATTCAGGGTGTCAGCTAACTCCATAGAAAATTTTATCAAAATTGTTCCAGCCGTTTGAGCGTGAAAGAGTAACAAACATCCATACATACAAACTTTCGCGTTTATAATATTAGTAAGGGTAAAGTTAGTAAAAGTATCCACAATTATAATAACAGTAAAGTTAAAAATTTTGAACCACCCCCGACATTTGATTGCTTATAACTTTTAAACGGCTGAACGGATTTTTATGAAACATGGCTAAGAACACTCGGGATAAAATTATCTATGACACAAAAAAAAACTAAACGAAAATCGATTCATCTGTTTGGGAGCTACGATACCACAGACAGATATACAGACACATAGACAGACACGTTAAACTTATAACACCCCTCTCTTTTTGCGTCGCGGGTTAAAAATAAGTTTTTCTCCAACCATTTCCGAACGAACCCTCACCTTAAACGAAGATTGACGTCTACAATCCATGCCTTGTTATGAGTTACATATAAGAAGCTGGCCACGTAACACTTAGCACATTTGAGCCCAGATTGCACATTGCACTAGTGCACTCGTTTGTTTCCACTGTTTCAACTTTTTGCTGATTTCAAGATGCCTTGTGGAGGCTGTGGTGACAGTAAGTACTTAGTTACTATACAAACACAATTACGCACATACATGTCTGTTGGGGTAGGCAGAGCGTTAATTAGTGATCATAATTAACGCTACAGTGAACAAATACAGTCTCTCGTGGGATAAGTGCGCCTTTGTGAACTCCCTATTACAGTAAACTTGTTATCGCCTGCAATAAAGAACACATTCAGACTAATATTCTAAGAAACAGGCTAGGTCAAGTATGTTTAGCTTTGCGCCAATGGTGTAAGTATATGTAAACACTTTAATGTACTTATATAGCTTTCCGCCCGGGACTTCGGGAAAATCATGTACCCTATGTCCATCACGGATAATGTAGGATTCTAATGGTTAAAGAATTTTTCAAATCGGTCCAGTAGTTTCGGAGTCTATTCAGTGCAAACAAACAAACAAACAATCAAATCTTTCCTCTTTATAATATTGATTAGATAATCATCAGAGCAACACAAGTATAACGTTAATTTCATAGAAATAGTTTAAGGGTTATTAGATAAATCACGCAACAGATATAGTCAGAATCATCAGCGTCACAGCATGCTGTGACATATGCTGAGCTTGGGGCTTTTCATCGTCACACACAGTACACGACGACACTACACATATTACACCACACATCTTCTATTTCTGTTTTACTTTACTTTTACTTTGTTTGTTTTGTATGGTGTGCTGAGTGAATAAATGTTTATATCTAACAATCTATCTAATTGTGATAAGTTAGTAGCATTTCGCCTATTATAGGGGAAAGCCCTCGCTTCTGTTTTACCTCCGCTTTTATTGGGTAGAGCTGGCAGCTGACAATATATGTTTTTTCTCCCAGTAAATTTTCAATTTTTTTGAATGTATATTTGACTCGATAATTGGCAAACGAAACTTCCTCATGAAACTGAACAACTTTCTCCAAGAAAACTAAGTGAAATATCCAAAAAAAAAATCGATTTTCGCTACTTAGGCGGTCAACGTGTTGTATGGAGAGACTTTTCTTTTACCTATTTCGAACTATGTTCCTGGGGGAAACTATTTAAGTTTAGTGTGCTGTTTCACATCCTTAATTTTCGATAGCTAATAACACATCCATGCAAAGCTAAAAGTCTTCGTTTCTCTCTTCACAGTATTAGCATTGTATACTGAGTACTTATATAAGTACTTAGGTCTAACGAGCCCATGAGAAGTTTTAAAAACAATTTTATTAAACACGCTCCATTTCTTTTAGCGTGTTTTGGTAAAAACGCAAGTTTTCTAAACCAGAATAAGCGTAACATGTAACATTACATCGGGATAATTATTTTATGTTACGCGACTTTGCCATACTTATACATAACAGAGATTTCTTTTCTTCATCCATGATCCAGGATTTGGCAGGTCAAGTCACAATGAAACGACTGCCATCTGACGTCCGTGACCCTGTTAATAGGGGAACCTGATTGGATTGGATCTGGTTATACTTTTAGTCACTGAACGTGCAGGTTTCCTCGCGATGGTTTTCCTCAACGTAAGAGCATCGGTTAGTGTGCAACTATGTACTTAAGGCGACTACAGCACCCGATAAAGGCAGCACACATAGGAATAGTGCCATCTCCGTCTCTCAACAGGCCCGGGCCGGCAGTGCGAACAGTGTCGATACACGAATTTTACGGACTATGAAAGCGTGCATGCGTAAAAACATGTTCGAAAGTTAGAAAAATGAGATTTATGGAAAGGTAACAGCTTAAATCGAAAAATGCGTTAACTACTTATCGAGAGTGTTCAATCACGAAAATTTTGATAGCAAATTCAAGTTCCTGTGTGCATTTCACTATCGTTTTTACAGCTTAAAAGATACACAATATTGATATTTAGAGGTGACTTTGTGAGCTTTTTCTATCGAACCAAAAGTGCTGAATCATGTTTTCAGCAAACTACTTATCTAGTTTATGTCCTGAATATTACCGTAGTATTCTTCGATTTAATGCAGTGCGTCATGCTTATCTACGCATCATAAAATCGTAATTTCGGTGCTGTAGTCGCCATAACCCAGAAATCGAGTCATTGGTATATGGCGGCACCGGGGATCGAACTCGTATCTCTCGCTTACGAGTCCGACCAGGTAGCCTACCTTTTTCCATACTTATAATACGGATTTTTAGATAAATAGAATCGTTCTTCTAACGATTCTATTTATCTAAAAATCGTAGAAGCGTTCTTCGCCAATGGTCTAACGGCTAGCGGGTCAGACTTGTAAGCGAGAGGTACAGATTCTATCCCCAGTACCACCATATACCAATGACACTCCTTTTTTGGGTTAAGTAAATAAATAAATAAATAAAAATTCATTTATTTGCTCTTAACAGATTAAACCTTATTACTAAATAAATAGCATACTTAGCCATATTCTTATCTGAAAGAGCCCGGATATAAACTACGCCAAAGCCTGTGCTATAGGACACCGGGCCTCCCACCCCAGAGATAGGCAGCTATATGTGAAAGTTTCTAAAAACACTTTAAAAAGGTTAGCTTACATTTCTAAGATTATTATTATACCTTTAACACAGTACATATCTCGATGTGTGTGCATGCTGTGCAAGCGTGCGTGCGTGTTGTATGTGTTTTGTAGTGCGAGTATGTGTTGTGTAGTGTGTGTATATGTGTGTATGTGTGTCTGTTCATGTATGCCATTATATTTTAAGTTACAAATAAACAACAACTGCTCAGTAACCTCATAGTTTAATTTAAGGAGCCATTTTTGCACACTACAGGTTCTCTTACGTTGAGGGAAAACATCGCGATGAAACCTGCTTATTAATGATACTAAGGTATCATGTATCACAGAACGCGACTCAGACTACGATCTATACTTAAGTAGCAGTCGTCTTTCTCATATTGATAGTGAGCGAAAGAGACAATCAATACTTAAGTATAGATCAGGACTTGAGTTTCCTTCTGAAAAACGGGCCTTAATGTGAAAGCGCGATCCAATCCGGTCAGATTATAATGTCAAGGAGGTTAGCAGTTGCTCTACTGTTTTGACTTGCCCTGCCAAATCCTGGATCATAGTCAAACGTACAGACAGCAGCACGTCAGGTTACCCATTTGCAATATGAAAGACGGCGCTATATACGAGTGAGATAAGGGCTACGTCAAGGTCAACATGATAGCATGATGTGCTGCCGTGTGTACCTCGAATGAGAAATAGGTAACGTTGTTCGCCAAAAATGTATCCTATTGTTTTAAATTGAAACTACAATGCTTTAGAGTAGATAGGTCAGAGTTTGCCAACTGGAAGTTAGCCAGCTGAATTTGTTAAATTTCAAATGGCCTAGCTTAGACTTATTATTATTTCACTGGATCTAGAAATCTCTAGGAAAGTTAAACATTTTTCGCATTTTTGAGCCACACTAGCGAGATAAGACTTTTTAACCCCTCACAAAAAGAGGGGTGTATAAGTTTGACGTGTGTATCTGAGTGTCTGTCTAAACGTAACTCCTAAACGAATAGATCGATTTCGACGCCTTTTTTTTTTTTGAAAGCTGATGTTTTCTTATTTTTATTTGTTTGATATTTTTTAAGATTAAATTATTAGATAAAAACATTTGAAAAATATTAACAAAAAATGTCACCTTCCCCATTTACACTAATATTGTAAAGAGGAATAATATTGTAAAGAGGAAAGAATAAACTTAAAAACTACTGGACCGATTTTAAAAATTCTTTCACCATTAGGATGCTAAATTATCCCTGAGTAACATAGGCTACATAATTTTCCCGAATTCCCACAGGAACGAAGACCTGAGCGGAATGCTAGACTGCTAGTTGTATATCATCTTGTTCTTTGGGGAGAGTTCAGTTCAGTGGGCTGATGCACATCCTAAATTTTCGATAATTTAAACTTTTAAAGTCATATAATAAGCAGGAAAGAAAAAAAATTGTTCAACATAGAATATTACAATGCTAGTGGCAAGAATCAACCTTTAAGCAAATATTATTTGCCTGTGGTGCTCTTCCATGGATTTACAATTCTTAATCAAACGGTCAAAACATTTTTTGAAAAATAAATAAATAAATAAACGCTACACACTCAAAGGCCCACACTATGGTTTTCCCTTGTGTCGTGGGTCCCTCGGAACACACATAAAGACAAACACAAACACCCATGACCCGAGAACAAACATCTGCTTTTCACACAAATGTTTGCCCCGACTGGGGATCGAACCCAGGACCCGCCGATCAAGAGGCAGCGTCACTAACACTCGACCAAACCGGCCGTCACTCGACCAAACCGGCCGTGAAGGATAAAAGCATTATAAATGAATACATTTATCAACGTAAAACTTAAGTCTTAATATGACAGTAAAGTAAAGTGTAAAATAAACAGTATAAGTACTAGGTATTTAAAAGTAATTGTGAGGGTACTAAAAATCTTTTTTATCATAGGTTGCAAGTGCACGGTCGGGCAATGCAGCACGACGTGCAAGTGTGATGCATCATGCACCTGCCACGGGAAGAGACCAGCCTCTGACAAGCCCAAACCCGACCCCAAGAAGTAGAACCACATTCTCACAGATGTATTACCTATAGACCTACACTAAAATTAACGCTCAGTTGAAGAGACGCTCATTAAGTTAATGCTATTTTAAATATCACTTTACCTTTCGTCTTGTTGATGTGAATAAGGACAGCATTATATTTATAGGAGCTTTAGCTTTAATGAGCCCGTATTACAGAAGGAGACTCGAATCTTGATCTATACTAAAGTATTGACTGTCTCTTTCTCTCAGTATCAAAATGACAAAGACGACTGCCATTCAAGTATAGATCAGAGTCCGAGTCGAGTCTTGATCTACACTTAAGAATTGATTGGCCTTTCTTTCAGTATCAAAATGACAAAGACGACGCTACTCAAGTATAGATCAGAGCCCGAGTCGCGTTCTTCAATACGGATCTTAGGTCCGTATTACAGAAGGAGACTCAAGCGTTGATCTAAGCTTAAGTATTGATTGTCTCTTTCTCTCACTATCAAAATGACAAAGACGACTGCTACTTAGATCAGAGTCTGAGTCGCGTTCTGTAATACGGATATTAGATTGCTCAGTTGCAGAGACGCTCATTAAAGTTAATGCTACTTTAAACATCATACTGTCACTTTCCGTCTTGTTGACGTGAATAAGGACAGCGTTATATTTAATGGAGCTTTAGATTTAATGAGCGTAAGAATCCTATATAATGCATCAGTTTTACGCCCGCTACTTCTTACTACCACCCACCCCTGTGTAGAAAAGTCACTTAGATCTTTTTATTTTCCGTAATTTTGTATTTGTATAAGCTTTACTTGTATTTCAGTTATAACAATTAGGTAGGATGTAACAGGATTCAATAAAACACTGGCAAACAATAAAAACATTGTCTTATTAGCTTATTGATCCAAGCATTTTATTTGATAAAATCTGTCCTTATGCTATTTCATGCAGGTACCTGAAACATAAACATTTTTATTGTATTTTATGTTTTATAGATAATGGGTTTGCTCTTGACCACAATCTAGCCCAGGAGCGAAGATGTGCTCGAGGATGTAGCAAGCTCACCCTGAAGATGCCAATTCACTCGAACTTTAAAGAGACTCGGGTTTTATGAGACCGGAAATACAGACGCAGGCAGAGAATTCCATTCCTTAGCGGTGCGCAGTATAAAAGATGAACAGAAGTGCTCAGTACGGATTCGAGAAATTTCGACAAGGTATATAAGGTCCTAATTTATTAGTCACTTTCCTTTTAACACGTTATTGTGTAGGTCAAAATATATCATTTGAGTCAAAAAACAAAAGCATAATATTAAATTTAAAAGGTCTTGAAAAATTTTGTTATGATATTTTTTCATTACTATGTTGAATAAACCCATCCATTCAAACGTAAATAATAATGGCAGTAGTAGAGCGGGCGAGCGGGGAGTGGACGGCTATAATCGAAAGAGAACCATTCCTTTATCTTTAAATGGATTTTTTTTTTACAAAATTTAATTTTCAGATAATTAATTTTTATGTTGTTTTTTGGAATACTATCAACCTATACAATAACGCCTTAGAAGGTAAGTGACTAATAAATTAGGACCTTATATAAGGGTGGTACCCGGCAGTGCTTCTAGATGTCCGGTAGAAGAAAGGGGCAGGCGCAATGAGCTCGTGCAGCTCATGAGCACACTCCCCGAAGTACATCTTGTAGAAAACACATAGGCAAGCTCTTTGCGTCTATGAGCTAGGCTTTGGAGTTTATTTTTTACTAGCTTTTTGTCACCAATGAGCTGAGCTTGAAAGAGATTCGGGTTAACTATATGATCCCGGAAATACAGAGTACAGGCACAGGCACAGAATTCCATTCCTTAGCGGTGCGCAGTATAAGAGATGAAAAGAAGCGCTCAGTACGGATCAGAGGGATCTCGACAAGGTAAGGGTGGTTGCGGGTGCGTCTGGATGTCCGGTAGAAGAAAGGGGCAGGCGGAATGAGCTCGAGCAGCTTACATAGGTACTAATGAAGCGCTTGTAGCCTAGTGGCTCTCGCTGATCTGACCGATCAGTGAGGTTAAGCAACGCACACTCAGGCAGGGAACCTGATGGGTGACCAAAGTGGCAATTTATCACGAGCGTTTACGTGCTTAGAAGGGTACGTTAAGCTGTCGGTCCCGGCTGTTGTCGATTGACTGCAGTCGTTAAAACCAAGTCTGAGGCCATTTGGTGGTTTGATAACTCTGACATGGGCCGTGTGGTGATCGGTTGAGAATAACACCACCCCATCTCTTTCCGTGGGTGTCGTAAGAGGCGACTAAGGAAACACAAATGAGACCTGCCTCCTAGTAATCCATCCCAGGCAACGACACTTCATTTTTTTCTGAATCTGAGGTGTCGTCCTATGGTCTCATGCGGTGTGGTAGGCTCTGTAAAGGGCCGTCTGGTTCGCGACCACCCTCCTACCGAATTCCGTCGCCAAACAGCTTGCTGTGTTCCGTCGGTGCGTGGGAGTACCAGTGCTGGGTTAACTCGCTCCATCGTCAACCTCATCTATGACCTTGGTCAAGATTGAGGTCAAGAGTTAACCCATCTTATAATAAAAACAAGGAAGATATGATGACTTTAAATCAATTAGCGGAACTTAAAGACACAATATCCCCATGGAACTAAACAATGTTTCCCCTAGAATGTATGAAATTCTCAGAAAAAATCTACTGCCAATAAAAAAACAATCAGATCCTTAATTTTTACAAGCTTAATTTTACAAGCTTTACAAGTTATAGGTGGAATTCCTTTTGGAACAAACATTTCTGTAAAAAGCAGATATTTGTTTTCGAGTCATAGACTCACATGCCCTATGTGATTTCCCCACAAAAGTTGACTACATAAGTCATCTTATGGTTGCATATTAAAGAAGTCCCTAAAATCTACCGCAAACTGCTTTTCCGATTGTTTATCCAACAAAAAAAGGAAAAAAAAAAACAATGAAACAGTCCGCAGCGTTCGACAAAAACCAACCACTGTAAACACTTTAATAACCTTGCTCTTGTCTAGACTTTTTGTCAACACGTTACAGTATTTATACTGTAAAGAGGTGTTTACTGCACTTAGTATTCTATCGCAGTTACACATAGCCGACTGTACAAGATGCCTGCTCCCTGTGAACCATGCAAAGGTAAGTGTATTGTATTAAATTGTAAAATCCTTTATGGTACACTAGACTCCGCCCGCGTGGACTACAGGTTATATCGTGCCCAGCTGTGGGATAAAATGTAGCCTATGTCCTTTCCCAAGGTCTTATCTATCTCTGTACCAAATTTCAGTAAAATCCGTTCTGTAGTTTAGGTGTGAAAGCATAACAGACAGTCAGACAGACAGAGTTACTTTTGCATTTATAATACAAAATAAGTACATTGGAATCAACAGGGTCTTTAGGATTTTTCCTAAATCTGTTTCCTGTTAGTGTAATCCTAAGTCCATGGGCGTTAATCAACAAAGTCAGTATAAAGTTTTGTCCTAAACGAGAACCCGTCATTCCCGTCATTACTATTTTCAAAATTGTTATCTGAGGGTGGGATCGGAGACCTATGACACAGGTATACCCTAGTTTAGGCTCCTGTCTCCCAATTAAATCTATACTAATATTATAAAGCTAAAGAGTTTGTTTGTTTGTTTGTTTGTTTGTTTGAACGCGCTAATCTCCGAAACTACTGGTTCGAATTGAATAATTCTTTTTGTGTTGGATAGTCCAGTTATCGAGGAAGGCTATAGGCTATATAACATCACGCTACAACCAATAGGAGCAAAGATATAGTGGTAAATGTGTAAAAAACGGGAGAAATTATACCTAGACTGACGGACATATCAACGCACAGCCTAAACGGCTAAACATAGGCACTTGAAATTTGGAAGGGACGTAGCTTAGATACCGCAAAGGTGCACTAAGAAAGGAATTCCCGAAATTCCCACGGGAACGGGAATTAGCGGGAAAATCCTTTTGTATGAAAAATCTAAACCGCTTAAGTTAGACGTTTAAAATTTGGCATGCAGGTACCTTAGTAAACTTAAAGCTAAGTTGCAACAGGATATTGCAAAATTCCCACGGGAACGGGAGTTAGCGGGAAAAAACTTTTGTATGTAAAAATCTAAATCACGTAAGATAGATGTTTTCAATCTGTGTACTCTGTACAAAAAAAAAATAACACGCAAACGAAGTTGCGGGCATCAGCTATATTATCTATACTAATATTATAAAGCTAAAGAGTTTGTTTGTTTGTTTGTTTGAACGCGCTAATCTCCGAAACTACTGGTTCGAATTGAATAATTCTTTTTGTGTTGGATAGTCCAGTTATCGAGGAAGGCTATAGGCTATATAACATCACGCTACAACCAATAGGAGCAAAGATATAGTGGTAAATGTGTAAAAAACGGGAGAAATTATACCTAGACTGACGGACATATCAACGCACAGCCTAAACGGCTAAACGTAGGCACTTGAAATTTGGAAGGGACGTAGCTTAGATACCGCAAAGGTGCACTAAGAAAGGAATTCCCGAAATTCCCACGGGAACGGGAATTAGCGGGAAAATCCTTTTGTATGAAAAATCTAAACCGCTTAAGTTAGACGTTTAAAATTTGGC
The DNA here is from genome assembly GCA_949987775.1 of Aproaerema taeniolella. Lineage (NCBI taxonomy): Eukaryota > Metazoa > Arthropoda > Insecta > Lepidoptera > Gelechiidae > Aproaerema > Aproaerema taeniolella. Next base: position 17,676,077 of record OX465245.1, read on the forward strand.
ATGCAGGTACCTTAGTAAACTTAAAGCTAAGTTGCAACAGGATATTGCAAAATTCCCACGGGAACGGGAGTTAGCGGGAAAAAACTTTTGTATGTAAAAATCTAAATCACGTAAGATAGATGTTTTCAATCTGTGTACTCTGTACAAAAAAAAAATAACACGCAAACGAAGTTGCGGGCATCAGCTAGTGTATAATAAAAAAGGAATGTACACAAAGCTTAAGTTTGGGAGAAAAACTGAGAAAATAAAAACAATTTTATTTTATTTATTTATTATTCTAGGGGCAAAGGCTGTCCATCGCCATCCAGCGGCGATGCCGCAAGTATCATGGGCACCTTTACACCAGGGATGGCAAGGGGCGGGCTTTTGCTTAGAATTATATTAGCTTACTAGCTTTCCGCCCAGGACTTCGTTCCCGTGGGAAATTCGGGAAAATCATGTACTCTAATGTTCATCACGCATAACGTAGGGTTCTAATGGTGAAAGAATTTTTCAAATCTGTCCAGTAGTTTCCGAGCATAGGCTGAATAGTCAATGCGTTTGCAAACAACTTTATAATATTAGTATAGATTAGTATAGATAACGACCAAAAACCAATGAAAAACAGGGTTTGCGCATGTTATACGCAGTGTATAATTTTATTATTAGTAAGACCGTATATTTATAAAATTTTTGTGTCGTATCGAGTGACTTCAAATTAGTTAGAGGTAGGTAATTACTTTGCCGTGTGAGTCCCCGGCAGAATAGAATAGGACCACCCTCTTTCTTACCGAGGTGTCGTACAAGGCGACTAAGGTAAATATGCAAGCAAGTTCATCTGCACACAGAAAAGGTAAACTCTGCAACTATATCAAAACCCCCGCCAACCCGTCTGCCAAGCGTGGTGAGTATGGCATTTACCCCTCATGTTATTGAGGGAGGCCCGTGCCCCAGCAGTGGGGACGTATATGGGCTGATGAAGAAGGTAATTACTAATAAAGAAAGAGAAGAAGATCAATGCCTATGGAACACAGTTATTTTATTTGTCGGATTTTTCACAAATAACTTTAGGGAATCAAAAATGTCGGTGCTAATGGGACTTAAGCCGACGGCGGCCCCAGGATTAGATCTCGTGGTTCTCTAACCAACTGAGCTATCGTGTCTTCAAGTCAAGTGGCAAAATTTCTCATTCTCTTACCTTACTACACATTAACACGTCATCTGATTATTATTATCTTTTTTTCTTTTTTTTATATTAAAAATGGGTTCGCTCTTGACCACAATCTAGCTTAGGGTAAAGATGTGGTCGAGGATGTAGCGAGCTCACTCAGAAGAAGCCTATTCACTCGTACTTTAAAGATATTTGGGTTGTATGAACTCGGAAATACAGACGCAGGCAGGGAATTCCACTCCCTGGCAGTGCGCAATATAAAAGATGAAGAATAGCGCTCAGTACGTATCCGAGGGATCTCGACAAGATAAGGGTGGTACCCCGCAGTGCGTCTGGACGTCCGATGGAAAAAAGGGGCAGGCGGAATGAGCTCATGTAGCCTCTGAGCACACTCTCCGAAGTACATCCTATAAAAAACACATAGGCAAGCTACTTTGCGTCTATAAGCTAGGCTTATCTTATTATTATCTTGTCTGATAATGTCTAATTGTTAATTTTGACTAACTGCTCAAGTGCTGTCTGTTTCAGATTCGTGTAAGGAAGGCACGGCTTGCAATGACCAATGTCCATGTGACACTGACTCTGCTGCCAACTGCAATAACTCAGGTACTGTATAATCCTCTTTTATTGTACCACTTTCATCATCTAGGCCTAATTTATGTCTACAAGTTTTCTAAAAACTAATTCTTCTCGCGAGCTTTACCGAATCATCGGCTTACCTTGTGGGGAGCCTTATGTATCATTGCTATCTTCAATTTTGAAACTGTCATCGTCCTTTCATTTTTTAATACTTTTTGTACCAAGTTTGCTTACTCGTACTTATTTACCTTTTTTTTTAACGTAAAATGGTTCAATTTGTGACAAGGAGACGAGGTCGCCCACGAAAGAGATAGTGCGACAAATTAGATCCTTCTCTATAAATTGGTGAAGCCGAGGACCGTGGGGTGTGGAAAAAAAGAGGCCTTTTGCCCAGCAGTTGGATCATGTGGGCTTGTAATAATATTGGTGTCACATTACTAAATTAAATTGTCTATTGAACGGGCCTCTACGTGTTGGCTTTGGCCCCACGCATGCCTTCCAAAGGTCCAGGACATAATTGCCCGAGATTCAAGGAATGAAGACAAACATAATAATAATAATACTATACTGCCGGTTGGTGTCACATTACTAAATTAAAATGTCTAACGGGCCTCTACGTGTTGGCTTTGGCCCCACGCATGCCTTTCAAAGGTCCAGGGCCCATATTTTTGAAACGATAGAATTCCAATTCGCATACGAATTGACTAGATTCGCATGAGAATCTCATACAAATCTTGTCAATTCGTATGCGAATTGGAATTCTATTGTTTCAAAAATCAGGCCCCAGGACGTAATTGCCCGAGATTCAAGGAATGAAGACAAACATAATGATAATAATAATACTATACTGCCAGTTGGTGTCACATTACTAAATTAAATTGTCTATTGAACGGGCCTCTACGTGTTGGCTTCGGCTCCACGCACGCCTTAAGGAAGGTACGGGACGTAATTGATCGTGATTCAAGGAATGTAGACAAACATTATAATAATAATAGTTTGAGTGCTATAGCTCCTGATGTGTTCAATCAGATAGTCAAGATAGTCAAGAGTTCGACTTCTTCTATAGAGTCATCTAATAGCGGAATCTTGTTATTGGCTTCTTGTAACCCTAGTGCTTATTGTACGGTTCTCTAGGAAATTAAATTCAGATTGAATAAGATTTTTTTTTTAATTCACAGGTGGATGCTGTTAAAGATGTCTTCGGGACGTGAACGAGGCTCTGCAAAATTTCTGAACATGTTTTTCAAAGTATTACTGTAAGCATTAAATAAAAATATGGTGCCCAATTTTTTTGTTTGATTGTTCATTTATTAAGATACTGTGAATAATGAAAGAGCATGAAGTTAATTACAAAAACAACATAATAACTCTTTAATTAAATACTTTGCATCACCTCCGACATTCAATTGTTTATAAGTTTTGAACAGCTAAACCAATTTTGGTCAAATGTAGCTAATAAGAACCATCTCAATTACGCTAGCTTTCAAACAAAACAAATGCATCGAAATCGGTCAATTTGTTTGGGAGCTACGGTGCCACAGACAGACACACAGATACTAAGACATTCAGATACACTCGTCAAAGTTGTAGCACCCCTCTTTTTGTCGGGGGTTAAAAACAATACAACTTAATACCCTTGCATATACAGGCGTCCCACAGCTATGGCCACATGGAGGGAAAGTAATAATAATAGTAGAAAGGACATTTTACTGAAAGAAGACTTTACTACATTCATACATTTTTCAAATCCTCTACAGAGAAGTGTCACGACATCTAAAATCCTCTACAGTCTAACGTCACAAGACTTAGAAAGTTGCTAATCAAAAAAGTGCGTGAACTGCAGGATGATGATGAAGTAGGTGGTGCTCTGGGTGCAGAGCGCGATGGGCAGGCGCAAGTCTAGCGGCAGCACGCGGCACGCCGGCGGCAGCAGCCGGCGCCCGCGCATGAACTGCAGCATGCGATGCTGTTCCACACGAGACACTGCATCTGATCACAGACACCGGCTATTATAACTCTAACATTAAAAAAATAATATAACCTCGACATTTAGGGCCTTAGAAAGGCTATATGGACATAGACTCCTTTTCTATTCCTGAAAAGAATACCTATATTAAATAACATTATATTAAATAACATTATGACATAAGCGGTGATAGCCCAGTTGATAATGAGCCAGACTTATAATCCAAAGGTCGCGGGTTCTAATCCTGGTGCGGGCCTGTACCACTATATTCGTCTTTTCGTATTTATGTACGGATTTCTAATTATCACTTGCTCAACGGTGAAGGAAAACATCGTGATGAAACCCGCCCGTCCAAGAAAATTCATTTTCGAAAGACGAGCGGTCCACCTACCCGCACTGGGCCAGGGTGATGGACTGTGGCGTAAAACCCCTTCACGTTTCGAAGGGAGGCCCGTGCCCCTCGGTGGGGACGTATATGGGCTGGTAAGAAATAAGTCAGTAGACATTGTCTAAGTAGTCAGATCAAAAGATGTTTTATGGTAAGGGACCATCCATAATTACGTCACACGTTAAGGGGTCGACAAAGTGTGACATTGTGTGACAAGCGGGTGGGAGGGGTCATAAGTTTCAAAATGTGTCATGAGTATCAAAACGCGTAAACTTTTAACGACAAACTTAACTTCCTCAGTCCCAAGCACTCTTTTTACGTTTTTGCTTTAGTTGAGACAATGAGTTTTGAGTTCCCAAAAAAAATAACATCTCTATTAAGTACTGCTTTTATTAGAAAATTACAAAAAATGGAAAATATGCAAAATATGTGACGTCACGCTAGGGAGGGGAAGTCTTACAAATGTGACTAGCTGTAACAAGGAGGGGGAGGGGGTCAAAAAATCATGAAATTCGTGTGACGTAATTTATGGATGGCCCCTAAAGTAGTTAAGCTTAACAAACCAGCACTTCAATAAAAGCAGAGAATGGTTGAACCAATTTTCAACCGACTTCAAAAAGGAGGAGGTTCTCAATTCGACTGTATGTTTTTTTTTTTTTTTTTGTATATTTGTTACGCGATTACTCCGGCAACTGTTGTCCGATTCGATTTTCAAAATTCTTTATTTGTTCGAAAGAGTATACTCCTGAAGAGGTCCCATATAAATTTTATCGAAAATGATTCAGCGCTTTTAAAAAAAATCAACAAAAACAAAATATACTACAAACTAGAACATCATCTAAATAAATGAATGACATTTCTGTTTGTAGTTATTTGCTAATAGGCATTGTAGTCCGCAAAAAACTAGATATCTACTTTGTGCGAACTGTTGTTGGGATTGAAGTCGGTGACTCATACGTTTTTAACGTGGAAAATTATCATCAAATATAGCTGAGAACCATCTCGATGATGTCAGCTTTCAAACAAACAAAAGCGCATCGAAATCGGTCCATTTATTTAGGAGCTAGTGTATTTTGTCGTATGTATGGCCCCTAGCAGACGGCGCGTATTTCTACGGCACTGAAAAAGCGCGTTTCAGCGCCGTAGATGCCGATTTTTACGATTTCATAGATTTAGACGCACGACGCGCGTGCGAAGCGCGTTCGAAACTCGTTTGTATCGCTGTATCTGCGCTGTAAACGCGCGTTTCACGATCGCCCCGTTTGCTGAGGTTATAAGGTTGCGTTCCAATCGCGTTTGAAGCGCGTATACGCGCGTGAATCGCGCGTTTTCACCGCTGTAGAAATACGTCATGTGCTAGGGATCTATCTCGTTGTATCGCATAGCAATAGCATCAGTACAGAACAGGTAGAACAACATCAACATGGACAACATTTTCTCAAGCGTCCATGTTAGTCCGACAGAATGGGATTAATTAGTTTAATAAGTCACGAGCGGCGTTGACACACACACACGCTGTTGCTTGATTAATCTGTCAAGATGATTGACCATCAGAGGAACCTCTTGGTACTGTGAGAGCTGATGCGGTGTATTGGTGTTGACTCCGTCGGAGCACCAGTCCTAGCGCTGGACGGTAGTAGGTTGAGTAGGTACGAGGCAGTGAAACTCACGAGTGCGGTTGAATGAATGTGTTTATTTGCTTTCTAATTATGGTCGTATTTTGTATAGTGGCCGCGGTTCACAACTAGAATGACCCTCGGCGCATTTATGTGGCTACCCTACAGTACTGACCAGTCTCAACCCGTAGCTGATCGTGCAGCACTCTTAGGATGTTTTCCACCTCGCTGATGACCAGTTGCCCCAAAACTGCTGGTGCGCACAGCTGCACCACAAGATGCGCTGCTGCCACCAGCTCGTTCATGTACGCGTACCATTCATACTGAAGCAACGAAATGTTGATTACTATTATCAGGGCTGTGGGCCAGAGGGTATTCTATCCTAACTACGCGTTCCACTCACAGGCGAGGGCTGAAAATCAGTGTTGCCAGTCTGAAATACAGACTGACAAAAAATCGCTGAGCCCAGGCCTTTTTACTCACTGCAGCATCCATACGCAAATTAATATGTTTATATTGTATGTATTTTTGTTTATTTTAAATCTGTGTTTTTTTTGTGATCGTCTAAATGTTTGTATCTGAGTGCTGCATGGTAAAATAAACGTTTTTTATTTATTACTAGCTTTCCGCCCGCGGCTCCGCCCGCGTGGACTACAGGTTATATCGTGCCCAACTGTGGGATAAAATGTAGCCTATGTCCTTTCCCAGGCTCTAATCTATCTCTGTACCAAAATTCATCAAAATCGGTTCAGCGGTTTAGGCGTGAAAAGGTAACAGACAGACAGACAGACAGACAGAGTTACTTTCGCATTTATAATATTAAGTAGGGAGTAGGGATTAGTAGGGATTTATTTATTATTATAACTAATAATAGGTCTTTACCTATGAAATTGCCGATTTTTTCTCAAGCTTTATTTTATTCATAATTTATTTGATTGAACAGCTATTGCTAAAATTGTTTTTTATTTAAAACCTTGGCCATATAACGGAGATATTGAGTCAAATTAATACATATTTACTTTAGATTTATTTGCTGAAAAAGAAGCTCAAATATAGCTCGTTTCATCTGTTGCCCGTTTCATTGCTTATTTTTGCTGTACCGTTGTTACAGTTACAACTTTCAATAAACTAAGTATGATGAAAATTAACTTAATGTTGTCCAAACCTTCCCACAACATTTTGCTAAATTTGGATTTCGCATTCCCGAGAAAAATCCAAAAACGTTAGTAAAAATATTGTATGAAAAACGGCAATTTCATAGGTAAAGACCTATTATTTACACTTTATTCTTTTATGCACTTGCATAATTTCCACACAATCAAGTCTTTCATCTTAATCGTAAGCAGTACCTGTCTTATACACTTGGTCCGGAGTCGGAGAGGTTGGTAATCCGTCATACAGGTTTTTCCTAGTACGCATATCAGTCTCTCACACTTAGATTAAGCTACCTCTTGTTTACTATTTGTGTGGGAGAAGAAATAAAGATATTTATTGTTATATATTATTATGTACTGTCAAAGTTTGTTTGTTTCTCCTTCTTTCTTTAGTACTTGTAACAGAGCATCAAATTTTTGCAAATATCACGAGCGAACAGTTAGTACAAATAATTTCAATCTCGATTGTACTTTGCTATATTTTTTTGATATAAGTATCTTTAGTCACAATCACCTCGAAAATAAATTATTTCTATTTTTATTCTATTTCTCGAATAGACATTAATTTAATCTAGATCCATATCCAGCTTGAGAATCTGGAATAGAGTCTCATATATTCCAGCACCGTACGAAAATACCTTAACATATTTTGTTCCCGTGGGAATTCGGGAAAATTATGTAGCCTATGTCCATCGGGGATAATGTAGCTTTCTAATGGTGAAATAATTTTTCAAATCGGTCCAGTAGTTTCGGAGCCTATTCAATTCAAACAAACAAACAAACAATCAAGTCTTTCCTCTTTATAAATAGTACTAGCATTCCACTCGGGACTTCGTTCCCGTAGGAATTCGGGAAAATTATGTAGCCTATGTCCATCGGGGATAATGTAGCTTTCTAATGGTGAAATAATTTTTCAAATCGGTCCTGTAGTTTCGGAGCCTATTCAATTCAAACAAACAATCAAATCTTTCCTCTTTATAAATAGTATATAGAGTATAGATGATAAATTTGATAATTTACTATCATCAGCATCAAACCGGTACTCGACTGCCAGGGAAAACTACTTCTAACCTTCGTGTTCTGAGGAGATTTGGCAGATTCTGTGTTTTCCGAACTCTGTTGTTAAGTTTACGAATGCCTTGAAATTATAGGAAGGAGTAATTCCTCCTCTCATGACATCCATCCCTAGAATAGAACTCACTTTTTGTTTTATGAAGAGGAGCATCAACCACAGCGTAGATATCAAACGCGGAGTGTTCAGTGAAAGCTCGACTATTATCTGAAAAAAGGAAAGACACAAGAGGTTTTGAAAAGTCACTTTAGTTGTTTGTACAACTTTTTTAGAAAGTGTTTAAGATAGGTGCTGATTTTTTGTGATGGTGTAGTCATTAATGAAGCATAGCAAATCATATAGATAGGATTAAAGGATATTTCAAAACCGCCAAAAGGCCTCGATCTTTGAAATCGCAGTAAGGCAGTATCTTACTTGTTTGTGCTTATAACAGTGTATGTAATTAATTATTATATCTGTCACCGTAACATTGTCAAATCCGTAATATTATAATTTGATTCAGTAACATTATTATAAGCTCTCTGTACTTTGTGAATTCCCCATTTTTATTTTTTATAATATTAATGATACCTTTTTTTGTTTTACGTGGAGAAAAACCTGCGATCCAGGTATCCAGCCCCCGAGGGAGGAACTGGGTTATGTGGAATTTCTACCCACTAAAAAACTCCACGATGACCGACCTCGATGCTCTTCGGCAGGCTTCGGGATCTCCGAGGAACGCAGCGATGCCCGCCTATATAGCATCTCGCCCGAAAGGCTCCTCCCGGGCAAGAGGTTAATACCACATGCCCCAAATTCACCCTGGAACCTAACCTAACATGACCTAGCTTATCCCATTTTTTAAATATTATTAGGAATGGGTTCGCTCTTACTAGCTCAAGGCAAAGATGCGGTCGAGAATGTAGCAATTTATGCAAGCGGCCTTTAAAGTTTCGTACATTTATAATTTTACTAAGCAAATTGTAATATAGCGGGCGATTATAAATTCACTAATGCAATTGTAATCTTACGATTTTACAATTTTTCGGTGACATATCTACCACAGAATCGTACTTACCATACGGTCATACATCGTCTTGATTTTGTCGTGACATTCGACCAACGCAGCATAGCGTTTCTCCAAATCTTGCAAATTCTTCTCAGCTTCAAAACGCTGCCTTATATTCTTTATAAAACAATACATATAGTACACTATAACTACTAGTACTCCCGATATCACATCAACTATTAATAAGGCACTCGTCTCAAACATTTTCTCATTAACTTCGCATTCATACAACTCAAAACAAGTAAAAGACGCAACCAGAGCTCGTTTGATTACGTACGTTAAAACAGTGTAAGTGCTAATGACTGTACCAAAAACATTACTGTTTAAACCAGGTACACCATCTCCCATTCCATGGCAATCGCACAAGAAATCGTAAACAGTATATTTCGCCGTTTTCAAAACTAAAGTTAAATTAACCAGTTTTATCAGCTGACACCAGAACCAAACTCTGGACTGTTTGAACAGAGGGGATATAACTAAACCCAAAACCGTGAGACCTGAAAATATAGATGCGCCCTGAAAATAGCGGCGTGTTTTTGGTTTCAGCATTGCTGAAAATCCGCAGTCGATTCCGAAAAGCAGTTGTAGAGTTAAAAAGAAAGTGGCTAGGATTTTGGGGATTTCTGTCCTCCGGGTTTTAAAGGAAAATGCACCCATGACTTTAGCTGGTGGGTTCTCCATTGTCCTACAATGCGAAGTGCAGTTTCTAAACTGGTTTGCACTATAATAACTTAAATAATTAAGTAATGCTAAGTCAATGATATTGTACAACAAACGCAGTACCTAGCATATTTTTTTTGATTTACGGACTTCTGACTATTTATGTATGTATGTATGTATGTAAACGCTTTATTGTACGAAACACACTTTTTTTATTACAAAGATTGAGCAAAGAAGTGCTTCTCCCTCGGAGAGATTTCTTCCAGAAAAATCATATTCTTTTAGCAATAAAGAAAATTGAAAGAAATCAAAAGAAAAGTCACGTGGTCAGTCAATGTCAAACCAAACTATCTATCGCTAACTGAACGTGACTTTGTTATAGGCCTCATGGTATATTGACCAAGTTAAACTCCGCATTATTAGGCACTATTACAATATCATTAAAATAATTACTGTGACTTTCGGACGTAAGCCTATGATCAATATACGATTTACTTGTTCCTTTGTAATTTACTTTTGAAATAACAAAGGTTCGAGAACAACACAAACTTCTGCTGGGGTCATAACCATAACATATAGTGCTCTAAAATCGTCATCGTCACCTGCTAGCGGTGCACCCTGCTGATCAACAGACGAGACTCTGACGTATTACAACTTTTAAAGGGTTTCTTTACTTGATGTTGGCGACTTCGCCATTCTTCTTCTTACCAGCCCATATACGTCCCCACCAAGGGGCACGAGCCTCCCTCGAAACACGAAGGGGATTTAGGCCATAGTCCACCACGCTGGCCTAATGCGGGTTGGTGGACCGCTCTCGTCTTTCGAAAACGATTTTTTCTTGGACGGACGGGTTTCATCACGATGTTTTCCTTCACCGTTGAGCTAGTGATAATTAGAAATCCGTACATAAATCCGAAAAGACGATTTTAATGGTACAAGCCCGCACCAGGATTTGAACCCGCGACCTTCGGATTACATTACAAGTCTGGCTCATTACCAACTGGGCTATCACCGCTACTCTGGTTTTCCTTCAAAACGCATAAATCTTTCGCCTTTTTTCGCCATTCTACATACATTTTAATTTCATTAAAATACTCATAAATTGGTTAAACAACGACATTGTGGAGGCCAATTTTCAAAGAATTGAACTTCTGCTATCTAAGTAAAGTTCACCGCCATTTGAGTTACGCGACTCACGTGCTTTGAATGCAGAAACCATTTTGACAGCTTCAAAGACATACAGACCGATAAAACATGATTTCCCCCTGTCTAGATTATTTTTTTTATTTTTTTTCCTACTGTATTTGTGTTTGTTGTTTACCATATCATTGATAAAATAGAAAATGCAGTTTTATTATTGAAGTGTTGAACTTTTAAAGTAAAGTTAACGCAATTAAAGTTAATTATGTTTTTTCATTAAACTGCAAAAACATTTGCTTTATATGAGTTGTAGGTAGTTAAAGTTAACGAGTTTTTTAATCATTAAACCCAACTATATTAATTGCTACATAAATATCATAGTGGGTATTAAAATTTACCTTAAAAATGTGACAAACAATAATAAATGATCAATTCTTAACTCTTAAGTAGTTATTTTTTTTATTTTTGATGATTAAAAAAGTTACTTCGTTTATGAAATTCCCTCGTAGGGCTAACATACACAGGTCTGTAAGATAATTTTGTCATATCGGTCGTTCAATTTAGATACACAGTTTTGTGGAAGGCGATCAGGGGAGGGATTCGAGGTAAAAAAAAGAAAAAAATCACACTAAATGAAACAAGGTTTATATTATACAGTAGAAGAGAACAATAGTGATGAAGAAGGCGACAGAGAAAGCAACAGGGAAGCAGGCATCCAACGCACGTGAGAGACGGGTGCAGAACGATGAACGGGGCCGCGGACGGTAGCTAACGCTGTCCCGCTCCATCTGGACTCACTTTAGCAGCAACCACCTGGGAAATTGTTACATACATACTTTATACGCTCACGTGGTTAGGGATTATAACCACTAGAACCTTCTAGAACCACTTGATCTGACGTTTGGCATAAATTGTGAGGGTTATCAGATGGAACAAGTTGTATAATGGTGAGAGGTGGTCAGCCTTTCACCCATTATACAGCAAAACCCTCGCATCCCTCTTACAGACTTTTACTGTATACCTGGGAAGAGTAGGTAGCTGGCACATTCTAAGTTTTACTTTCACTCCCAGTCCAGCACAGAAGGAAATGATTAAAATAATGAACCTAAACTATTCCGCTTGCAAAAACTATGTATTTGTCCCGCTCGCAGAGACTTGGGGCCGTTGTTGGGGTAATAAAGACAAAGGCTTAATTAGGGAAGTGGGGTGTCATCTGCGGGAGAAAGTCCATGATCGGGAGAAAGTCTCCGCTCTGGGTCTTTCCTGTTGTAGCGATTCAACTCGGCAATGCGGCTCTGTGCATCTCTCTCTTTGTCGTTGGCACAACTTCCGATCCCAAGATATCACATCGTAGGGCTAACGCACGCACACATACATATACACCGGCGCACATACACACACACATACACACACACCCACACACATGCACGTACACACACACACATCTGCACACACTTTGATTTAAGTAAATTTAGATATATTTTTGTTTTGTTTAAGTGTTTTTTTAATTTAAACTGGGATTGTGCGAGGCACACCCAACACAAGCAAATTAATGCTTGCTGAGCTGGCCTCAAGTGAACATGTAAAAATTACTTCTAGAAATAAATAAATTTTCATTTCCTTTTTTTTTTCATTTCTCTCTTGCTTTATGCAGGTTACAGTGACAGGCCCTGACTTCTGTATTTGTGAAGACCTCTACAAAGCTACTACTGCAGCTCCAGCACGATAACGACAAAGTCGCGCTCGGCTCACGCTGAAACTTCACTTTAATTGCGCGAGGGTCCCGCGCAAAGTCTTGCTCGCTCTATGGCGTTGTCAATGTTGACATTTTAACATAGGACCGCGGTGTTGTCGCGGCGCTGTCGCTATCGTACTCGGCCTGCTGGTTTACAAAGATTTAACCTAGGTCGACACGATAAGAAGGAGAAGAAGAAGAAGACAGTGACAGGTACGGTCTTCTCAAATGCCTAAGGCGATTCGAATAACCTGCAATTCAAAGGATTTCAGCTGTCTGTCATCGGGCTGCTGGGTATGTCTACTGCTCTGGGTGGCCACGGCTTTTGCCCATCTTTTCGTCATTATGAGTAGGTACCTTTAGAAGAGCAGTCGTCGCAGCCTTTGTCCTTGCAAGAGCAGTTGTCCTTGCAGTCGTCTTGGCACGTGTCTGAAAAATCCCACATAATATATTATCACATATTTTATTAGCCAGGGAAAAATTAATATCAAGCTAACTAAAAGAAATATGAAAAATGAATCATCTTCAATAACTTTTGCGATCAGCGTATTGCCTTGGCTTATAAAAAGTTTTACAATTTCGTTACGTCTAAAAACACACCTTTTAAATGTTTCTAATAGATTCTAATATAATGAAAACTGCCTTTGTTTGTCCTGATCGTAAATGACTAAAAGTAGAGCTACATAGTTATTTTGACCTAGGTAAAATAGGTAACGAAAATTATATAATTATTAAACAATTTTCAATGTCGTAATTATATTGCAATTGGGTGTTGAAAGCGGTAATAGCCCTGTTGGTAATGAGCCAGACTTGTAATCCGAAGGTCGCGGGTTTAAATCCTGGTGCGGGCCTGTACCACTAAATTCGTCTTTTCGGATTTATGTACGGATTTCTAATTATCACTTGCTCAATGGTCGGTGAAGGAAAACATCGTGTTCATCGCGATTTTCGAAATGAATTTTCCACCAACCCGCATTAGGCCAGCGTGGTGGACTATGGCCTAAATCCCCTTCGTGTTTCGAAGGGAGGTCCGTGCCCCTCGGTGGGGACGTATATTTCAATACACACACAATGTCTATACATATGCCATGCTAAACGTTTCGAACAAAATGTTGGTATGAATACAAACATTATAACAAACACAATATTTAAAGCGGTTTTAAAGGTTCTTTGATATCGGGCGCTCGTAGTCCAGTGGCGCCCGCTGATCTCACCCGATCGGTGAGGTTAAGTGGCAATTTATCACGAGCGTTTCCGTGCTTCGGAGGGTACGTTAGGCTGTCGGTCGGTCACGGCTGTTGTCGATTGACTACAATCGTTAAAACCAAGTCAGAGGCCATTTGGCGGTTTGAAAACTCTGACACCAGGGTTAGCCAAGACTATACCTACCCGATAAGAAGAAGAGGGTTTTTTAATCCTCAATTATTTTAAATTATCTCACAAATATTGGGTGACCTTAAGAGCTAGCGAAAAATTAAGGATTTGAATCAAAACACGAAACCAAAAAAAAATTCCCCTAGGAACTTAAGTACGTTGAAAATCCAGACAACTTAAGCAATTGAGTTTCATTTACATAATTCTTTATAATTATTGATTTAAGTTTTTTTTTTACATGTAATGAAATTTGTTTTTAGACTCATGGTTTACAGCAGTGTTTTTCAATCTTTTTGAATTCGCGACCCCTTTGGATCATATAAAGTTCTGGCGACCCCCTAAGATCCCTAAGACTCTTTTAGGCTAAATCTGTGTACTACATCGGCGATTTTAAAACACATAATAAAAGAGTTTGCCGCGGGGTAGACGCAGAAGGCGGCGGGAGGCATCATTATACAGGCACAGCCTTTCCAATGAAATTGTCTTAGTTTAGTGTAAGATTTAAAAAATTTTGTTTTTTTCTTTTACCTGCGACCCCCCGAGTAAGGCTTTACGACCCCCCTGGGGGTCGCGACCCACAGTTTGAAAAACACTGGTTTACAGTAATCAAATAGTTTAGTTTAAAGCAAGATGTTAATAGAGAAACAGTAAATAAGAATACAGAAAGGAGTATTAAATTATGAACCGATTAAAAAAAAAATCTTTATTGGGAATGTCTTAGGGTTCCGTTCGTTAGTTATTGAGTTTATCGGGTTCAGACAAACAGACACGACATTTTAGTACGTTAAAATTAGGTTTTGAACTAGACATTGATAATTACTGAGTGGGACCTTTTGGAATGTGTTCGGACACCTTCCAGGATGACACTCGGGAAAGTCCCAAAAACTCCTAGGTGGGATAACCGAGATATCCTGGAAAAACTGAGATTTCCAGGAGCGGGTTTAAAGTCGTTACAAATAAAGATATTTTTTTTATTCAATCGCATTTTTTACGGACAAGATACCTAAGACAAATTTCAGTGATTTCTAAAAAAATCCATTTTGTTATATGCAAGGGCTTAATTGCAAGGCATAATTCAAAGTAATGGCAAAAAAACACCATACCAAAATTTTTGACGATTTAAGGCTCGTTCCAGCAAAATTCCAGGCACCCTGGAATCCAGGAACTGAAAATATTTAACGTAAACGTATTCAGAATAATAGAAAGTGCCCTAAACCGTCGTTTACTATAAAAATGGCGTCCTGCCATCTCTTTCAGCCCATCCTACCTTTTTTAAAGAAAATTCCAGTTTTTCCAGGTTTTTTGACACTGGAAATTAAATCGGAAGTCTTTAGATGTCTTGTCCGTAAAAAAAAGAATCTTTATTTGTAGCAATTTCAGGCCTGCTCCTGAAAATTCCAGTTTTACCAGAATATAGATAGATAAACTTTGTTGCTTCTTAACAAATTGTAACATTATACAATGTTCTTATACAATAAAAAAATAAATTAAAAAAAAATAACGGCTATCTCACCCGGGGGGTTTGGGGACTTTCCTGAGTGTCAACCTGAAAGATGTCTAAACATACCTTTACCAAAAGGTTCCGCTCAGTAATTATCAATGTGCGGGTTTGAAGAAAAAAGGGTCTAATTTTATTTAAGGGGTATTTGTTTTATAATATTTGTGCGAGTTTACGATAAGACGCACAATATACTGGGAAGTTTCAAACTTACATTTGCAGGGTTCGCAGGGAGAAGGCATGGTGACGAATTGATGATCAAGAATTCAGTTCCAACTGTCCTCTAAGTCGATCTACACTGTGTTTTATACTATTTTACTGTAAAGACCGCAAAAACGACTCAATCGGAGCGAGGTCTTTCTTTGTGTACCAACAGTACTTCTAATTTCTTGTTGTCTCTCGGCAATCATCGATTTTCTGAATGCACACGAATTTTCTATATATCTACTAGCATTCCTCCCGGGACTTCGTTCCCGTGAGAATTCGGGAAAATAATGTAGCCTGTGACACTCAGGGATAATGTAGCATTTTTCAAATCGGTTTAGTAGTTTGGAGCCTATTCAAACAAACAAACAAATCTTTCCTCTTTATAATATTATATTAGTTTAGATAAATGGGAAAGGTGATTATTTTTTTATTTTCTGATATTTTTATCTAATAATTTTAGGTTTAAGGATATTAAACAGTTTTATTTTATTTTATTAAGTAAATTTAAATAGTCAAAGTTGTTTTTCATAGTTTCGAAAACACGAAGTTTCTCAATAGAAACTGTTAGCTTAAAAATAGAAAATTAATGTTCATATCGCTGTTATTTTCTTGCAAAAAAGCAAATTACGTATTTACAAGGTGTTTAAAAAATTATGAAAAGAATTAGTTCCAAAACAAATCCAAAAGTGCCTAATAATTTAAGAGTTACAAGCGATGAATGTCAGAGGTGATGTAATTTTTTTTTAATTTATAGTTACTTAATCTCAATAAATAACGCACGTGAAAGAAACCTTTCCTAGGCGTGCATCCAAAAATGTTTTTGATTCACAACACAGATTCGTCACATGACGTAAACACGACGTCACGCGAAACGCGTCTGCATGATTGTTACGTCACGAACGCGCCCTTTTAACAAATTAACGACGAACTTCAATACCGCGTTTTAGAATACACACTCTGCCATCTAGCGGGGGGTTATTGTAACTAACTATGCAGGGGTGAGAATGGTAACATTTTTATTTATGGAAAATAGAAACTCGGTTAATTTCAAGAGTTGATAACTCGAGACGAGTGGCTGACTTCATCATGTCTACTGTGGACAATTTATAATTACAAATGAAGTGAAAGTGAATTAATAGTGAACTCAATTTTAAAACCTTGTTTAAAAAAATGGTTGAAGATAAACGTAGGAAAATGTAAGAAAAATATTGGAAATTATCTTTCAGTGTTTTTGCTCAAGCACCTAAGTTTTCCAGTTTTTAGCAAAAAACTGAAAATTAAGGCCTTCTGTATGTCCGCTCATATAAGAGTCATATAATTTTTGGGTAATTTGGTTCAATTTCCTCACTATAGCAATATATGTTTTCACTCCTATGTTATGTTTTTGTTTCTGTTATATTTAAGTTTATGTTTAGTTTGTATTTTATTTTCTCGTGTACATTGTGTCAATTGATAACTTATCTTAAACATATAAAAACCAAAACTACTTTTTAAAAAATGACGTAAGTATATTAAAATAAGTTAATTGTAATTGGGAGGCCCGTGGGATGGCATATGGGCTGGTAAAAAAATGGTTAAAAAATCATTTTAAAAAACACACTTTAATACAAAATATAAACGGTTTTTTCCGATTCTTTTCAGCAAACCATGTCATATGAAGTGCAGAATAAAATGAATAGTCCGCTATCTTGAGCCGACGCGACCGCCCGCCGTATTGGATTAAAAAAAACGTCACTTAGCTAACCATGTATCAACATTCAAACTAAACGTGTATGCAAATAGCTTATATAAGGGTTATTGTATTAAAAAGCAAGAGCACAGAATAAAAAAGTAGAGCAATATTTGACCCGAATAAATATACTTACATACACACATACATTGCAAGTACTGGAAGCTATTATTTATTTATTTATTATGAGAAGGGTTAACTCTTGACCTCAATCTTGTCCAAGGTCATAGATGAGGTCGCCGATGGAGCTAGTTAACCCAGAAAATGCCTATTAAGGCACTTGAAAGTATTCGGACTTTCAACAAAAAGAAATTCTAGTCTCTTCTAACAAAATCACAAGGAAGTACTTATCATAAGTACCTAGCTAGACTTTTTCCTCTATTTTTTTTGTTACAATAGATTCTGTTGAGTTTTCCGATAGTTTTTCACTAACGTTCCGCATGGCTGAGTCTTTAGATGTCACGGAAATGCCCATTTCCTGGTCTCCTGGTATTCAAGGCAACCTTCGAGCTGGTCTGTGGTGATATTTAAAAAGTAATGTCAAATTTATATCATCATCATTCGTGTCCGGTGTCTCAATTGAGTCGGAAGGAACTGAAAACTATGTGCCAAACCGTTACAGGTAATTTTTCACCAAGTTTCCGAGAAAAATAATTATTATAATCGGTTTAGGAGGGTGACCGTTGATTTTTAAATCCGTTTGAGATAGTAAATTCTGATTTATTGTTTCGTTTAGTAATTCGATATTTGACTTTTGAAAAGCGGCGCGGCAAAAAATAATCTATATAAATATTTGATATTGCCTACACCATCTTTTCTTCTTTTTTTTCAGAAACCCTACCCCAACCCCAAAATGAGAAACAGAAAGCGCCTCTACAGCCTTCAGTGCCTCTCCCAACGTGTCCACTGGATTGCGCCTGCAGGAAACAGAATAGCAAATACACATCTCTGAAAGTCAAGGTCCTTTTCAACGTACTAGGCGTTTTCATTTCCATTATAGCTGCGTACCTGATTATGACTACAGATTCCAATATATACCTCGTATTTTGGGTTGGTTACTCTATACTAAGAAGAATGATGGCGAAAACTAAACTTCCGTCAAAAAATACTAAGACAGACTGACATTTTTACTTATTTTCGTAGCGTTAACTTAACTACGTTTAAGAAGGAGAACTACTGAAAAATAATAATGTTAATAATTTATTGCTTAAAATTAAGATTCTGTTTATTAATTATGTAAGTCAAATATTTATTGATCGATTAATAAATTATTGCTTTGACATTTATTTTTAATTTTAATAATTCGCACAGTTTTACAAACTTGCTTTGCTGGCTCAACCGAAGTTGATCTAGGCCTCTTTGACATTAAAGTGCGCCGTTCCTTTTAGTTTTGCGCCAAATTCAGATCCTTTGCCTATAAAATCTTTAAATTAGTTAACGATTACGCTTTAAATTAAAGTGACATGATTCGTAGAGTGGTGATGGCAAATTGATAAGCGGTGATAGCACAGTTGGTAATGAGCCAGACATAAAATTGGAATGTTGCGGATGCAAATCTTGGTGCGGGCCTGTACCACTTAATTCGTCTTTTCGGATTTATGTACGGATTTCTAATTATCACTTGCTCAACGGTGAAGGAAAACATCTTGATAAAACCCGCTCGTCCTAGAAAATGTATTTTCGAAAGACGCGCGGTCCACCAACCCGCATTGGGCCAGCGTGGTGGACTATGGCCTACATCCCCCGTGTTTCGAAGGGAGGCCCGTGCCCCTCGGTGGGGACGTATATGGGCTGGTAAAAAAAAACGAAGAGCAGCAATCTTAAGGCTGGACCACCATCTCTTAGGACTACGTATAGCGGTGTCCTTACGCGTCGTGACTGTTCACACACGTTCACGAACAGCAAGGCTATTGTAGTCATCTTAGGGCACACGAAAGGGCAATCGATCGCGCCCTGCATAGCTAGCACGGCCCGCGGCTAACTCGCGCTTCACACCACTCCGATATTGTTTTCACATTTTGCTTGAGCTGCAGATATTAAATTATCGTTCAAATTCAAAATTAAAATTATTTTATTTGCAAGAAAACGATTTACATTAGATGTCAGTGAATAATGCTTATAGTAAGTCACATATTCTACCTAACCTAGGCATGCAAATATTTGTCACAGTTTAGATTTATAACTTACTCTAGGAAAATGTAGCATTCTAATGGTGAAATAATTTTTGAAATTGGTCCAGTAGTTTTTAAGTTTATTCGTTACTACAAAAATACAAATCTTTTCCTCTTTTATTAGTGTAGACTAGCATCCCGCTCGAGACTTCGTTCCCGTGGGAATTCGGGAAAATTATGTAGCCTTTGTTACTCAGGGATAATATAGCATTCTAATGGTGAAAGAATTTTTGAAATCGGTCCAGGAGTTTTTAAGTTTATTCGTTACATACAAAAGTACAAAAATACAAATCTTTCCTCTTTATAATATTATTGTATACAATGTGTTAATTAAAAAGCGCAAAACCTGAAATTATTTTGTTCAGAATCGGGAGCAGAATCGATTCCACAAATAAAAAATAGGCGTCAAATTTTAACAAACAAATATTTTAATTACGCCGTGTTTAATCATTACTTAAATCTATCAGAGGCGAACGAACTATCTAGCTACGCTAGTTACTAATCATTCATACACGTGCATACTTATAACTTACATTGGATTCTTACAATCAGCGTGTGAAAGCATAGACTTTTTAATTTGCAACAAACAAAAGAAAACAAAAAAAGCTAGCATCTTCGTAAATAATCGCCGAAAATTAAATTTAATAATCAAAATAATTATTTTATAATAAAAATAATTTGGGGTGTTTGAGGTTTTGCGCTTTTTCATTAACACGTTGTATAATATTAGTGTAGATTTCTGTCTATGTTTTACAATGAAAATATTCTTTTAGGTCATAAAATAAATGTTCATACATCAGCCAGCCAGTGATTTTACGTCTAAAAATACCTTTCAATAGCTTTAACTCCTCAGGCAAGTATAAACATAGAATTTTTTTTTAAATACCAAGTCAACATTCAAGTAATAGTAGTCGAAATCGGCCAGGAAGACAAGTATGGCTAGGTATGCACTTTTCTATTCCTTTTTAAAGAAAACCTACCTACATAGATAAGTTACGTACAATTTGCACCGCTGGGCCTAAAGTACTACTAAAGTAAGTAATCATTGATTACGTCCATACCGAGAAACCACTTCAATTTACCTATCTAAGTCTAAATTACTCTATTATAAAACCTCTTTAATCTAGATGTTGGAGTCGTGAGATAGACTCGGCTGCGCCTGCGCCGGTCGTTCACCCGCGTTGCTGGCGAGACTAATCGACGCAAAAACACGAGGAATAGATCTTAGGCGCTATTTCTTATATATTCTACAGTAAGTTAAACATTTTTAATTCGCAACAAAAAAGAAGGGTGTTATAAGTTTGACGTGTGTATTCGTATGTCTGTGTTTTTGTGTGTCTGTGTATGTATCTGTGTTCCTGCCTGTGGCATCGTAGCTCCTAAACGTATGACCGATTTCGATTTTTTGTTTTAAAGCTGACGTATTTGAGATGGTTCTTAGATTTCTATTTGATCAAAATTGGTTCAGCCGTTCAAGAGTTATAAGCGATTATGGAAAACTTAAAGGGGTATAATTTTGACCACCATCTAGTATTTGTGTATTCGTATGTCTCCAAGCCTTCCGAAGCACGGAAACACACGTGATAAATTGGCACTTTGGTCACCCATCTGGTTTCCGGCCTTTGTGCTTGACCTTACCAATTGGTCCAGAGCTTCAGATTCTCTAATATCTGACAAAATTAAATGTTGTTTTTTAACCCTGCCATAAAAAGAGAAGTGTAATAAATTTGACGTGTGTATGTGTGATGTCGCTGTGGCACCGTAGCAAACGAATGGACCAATTTCGATGCGTTTTTTTTTTGTTTTTTTGAAAGCTGACGTAATCGAGATGGTTCTTAGCTATATTTGAATTTGATCCAAATTGGTTCAGCCGTTTACGAATGTTAAGCGATAAATTTCGGGGGAGACACACATTTTTTAATGTTACAGATGTAAAGTAAACCTTTAACAGATATGTAAATGTAAAGTGATATAAAAGCTCTCGATTCAAACCGGTCCCAGTTGTTTTTGTTTATATGTGTTATAGGAGTCGGTGCGCCAGCTATAGGGCACTTATCTATCTTATTGGATAGTCCAGGAGGCGAACTACCGTTTCGTTAACTAAAAAGATGCTATTTTTAACCTCCGAAAAAAAGAGTCGTGTTATAAGTTTGACGAGTGTACAGTCTGGCAAAAAAGAGTAGAATTAAAAAGTGGCAACACTGTAGCGTAAAAATACAAAAAATGGAAAATATGCAAAATATGTGACGTCACACTAGGGAGGGGGGAGTCTTACAAATGTGACCAGCTGTGACAAGCAGGGGGGAGGGGTCAGAAAATCATGAAATTCGTGTGACGTAATTTATGGATGGCCCCCAGGGTGATACTACATTTTTTATTTTACAGTATCCTATTACATTTTCAGTAAGTACATTATAAGTATTATTAAGATTGTTTTGAATATTCGTTAAGTCTACATTTTACAGATTCTTCTTTTAACATTATAGCATGGACTTTACTATATACACTTGATAGATTCTAACCATATTCTAATGATCAATACTGATGTGATAAAAATAATTGCTGCGAGATGAGTTGATGGTAAATAACTTATTCGTTACATTTTACTGTGATTGTTGAAACGTCATTGTGTAACGAAAATATTGCTAATTAAATATTTTGTAAATAAATAAAAATAATGTATATTAGGCGCATTTCTGCTTTAATATCATTGTGGTTGATGCCCTAATACACATTATTTTTATTTGTTTATTACCAGATACTATTTTAATCTTGATTCAACTATATCAACAAAATTTCAGCAAATTTACTCTTTACGGTTCACATTTGAAACCCTCAGCTCTTAAACTATAATAAGCGAACCATGGAGTGGGCTGATACTGTGATCCCCCACTGCTCTCAGCTATCGACCCATTGCCGCCGCCGGTTGCGCGCGCATCTTTCTACGCCACTTTATAACCGTCTTTGGTCAGCCAGTACTGCTGCAATGCCTGCTCCCTGCGACTCCTGTAAAGGTAGCTATGGAATTTTTATTTAGTTATATATACTACTTATTTTTCGTTTCAAATTTCGAGCTTGTATTTGGTGAGGTTAAATTATTGTTTTTAATTTCATTGAAAAATATTTTATTTACATTTTTCGGGCGCGCACTTCGGTAGATTTTATTCAAATGTATCGTTTTCGATGCCTTAATCTTATGCATTTTCTAGTGCAGTAGTTATGGTAGTGCAAACATTATAAATTAATTTAATGAACTGCGAAATCGGTAAAAAAATGTTACTTCGTTTTGACAAAGCTTCTACAGAAATTCTCTTCTTGTTATTTTGGTTCCATTTCTTAACATTTTCTTCGATTTTTACTACCCAAATAAATCTAGAATGTAAAGATACTATTGCTCTTTTAAAAAAGGCAAGGTTCCGTATAAATTACGATCATTTTGTTATTATTTTACCGGTTCGCCCGCGTGGCAGGTTGATTTTTAATATAATGACGCAATATCTTTCTACGATTTTGACCGCATATGACCTTGACTACAACGTATTGCGCCGTGAAAGCCTAAGACGTAGATGAGTTTTTTACGTATTAATAAGTGTCGGGAACATCTCACAATAGTGAAATCATGGTGAGAGATAATCTACACTTGAAACTAAACAAATTTCTTCGAGTATTTGTTTTAGAATTTGGGTTACCTACTTGGGGAATGCTGTACAGCTTCATAAGGAGACTCAGCCCTTTAAGTTTTGCTAACCAATTTAAGGTCATATGTTTCTTTAGTAGATTCTCGTCGTTCAGGAGAAATAAGTCGACTAAAGGGTTAATTTAATTATTTTTTATCGGTAAATTGAAAGAAAGTGCTCATGGTGTACTTAACTTTCGTGTAATATCATGGTTAATGGTGCTTTTCTGTCTAATTATCACAGTAACTATAGTATAATCTCACTAATCCGGCACTTCAGTAGACCGACACATCCAATAATCCGGCACCCTCTGCCTGCGCCATCCTCACCTCTCCCTACGTCAGACCTCAATAAGTGATTATTTTAAAACCATGTTATTAGTTAATTGTGAGATATTAACATATCTGTATGTTAATATCTCACATGGATACAGATACGTACGTTGTATTCTCTTCACGAAGTGCTTTATTTACTATGAGTTTTTCTATACAATCCAGTAATCCGAACATTCCAATAATCCGATACCCTCTGGTTTTTAATAGTGCCGGATTGGTGAGATTGTACTGTATTAATATATAATCACTACGGTATAGTTACTGTGATAATAATTGGGAATTTTGTAATAAAATTACGTAATAGAAAAACTTAATAAAAAAAAGCTTTAATCTTCATTTGAACAGCACGTTGAAGTCTTTTGTATTGAAAACATAAGCTCACGCCTTTGTCACATTGGGGTAAGCAGAGACTACAAATTGCCACCTGGTACAATCTATAACATTTTCACGTAAACAATATTACAATGTTGAAATTAATATTGAGTAACTAATATTACCAACCCGCATTGGGCCAGCGTAGTGGACTATGGCCTAAATCCCCTTCGTGTTTCGAAGAGAGGCCCGAGCCTCTCGGTGGGGATGACGTGGCCTGATGAAAAATAAAAATAATAAAAACAACAACTGATTTCATATGCCAATTAAATACCTAATTGAAGTATTTGTTGTTATATCTAGACCAAGTCACATGATTTGTTTTAAATTATTCAAAAAAACTCCTCCATCGTATAAAAGCATTTTTCTATAATTTCTAAAAATAAGTCAAAATTACATTAAAGTATTTAAATACATA
This sequence comes from Aproaerema taeniolella, assembly GCA_949987775.1. Taxonomy (NCBI): domain Eukaryota; kingdom Metazoa; phylum Arthropoda; class Insecta; order Lepidoptera; family Gelechiidae; genus Aproaerema; species Aproaerema taeniolella. Next base: position 17,700,366 of record OX465245.1, read on the forward strand.
CAAACATATTCGTTCATTCATGAATTAAATTAGAGAAAGAGAATCAAGTCTTGATCTATACTTAAGTATTGTTTGTCTCTTTCTCCCATTATCAAAATTACAAAGACGACTGTTACTAAGGTATAGATCAGAGTCTAAGGCCTGTATTACAGAACGCGACTGAGAGTCTGATCTATACTTAAGTAGCTGTCGTCTTTATCTTTGTCTTTCAGTGAGAGAAAGAGACAATCAATACTTAAGCATAGAACAAGACTTAAGTCTCCTTCTATAACACTGGCCTAAGACTATCTTCCGTTTTTTTATTAACTAACCTCGAGATCCGCGGTAATTTGTGTAGGTACTAATAATGAAGTAAGTAGTTAAACCAATTTCGCGTTTTTGTGAGGCGGATGCCCTCGAAAAGGTTAATCAACTGTATTTTCGAGCACATCAAGGCTGTGTAACTTAATCTTAGTCCAAAAAAAATATATCAATTCTGTTATGATTTTATTCGGTTGGTAATACAAAAATTTTTTATCTTACCATACTCAGGGCGTCTCTACTAACAATAGCGTCTCAAGGCAGTTGAATAAAAATGTAACTATGCACATCAACACGGTCTAGGGATATTGCACGATTTTTCATACAGAAGAGGTCTGTTTAAGAAGCTATAAAAGCATACTCGAGAAACATGGAGCACTATAATTTTCAGACGAGCAAGTGTTAAACCTGAATTTTCGATTCTAGTCAATAAATTTTGTTTTACTTGAAAGGAGACTGGTCATGACCCATAGAAAATTACCCCAGCCCTGGCGCTAAAGAAAGTTATCTTAGAATTTTTGTTAAATCAGGTAAAATAAATCTAAAAAGTCCTCAACTCCGAAATCAGAGGCAAACACTTTGAAAAATTGCTCACAGATTTTGTTTAGGCGATTTTTTTCATTTTACATGTCTTTAGAAAAAGGTTTTTTTTGATAGATAATTATATAATATAAAAAAAAAAAAAAAAAAAAAAAATAAAACGCCATACACTCAAAGGCCCACATTAAGGTTTTCCCTTGTGTCGTGGGTCCCTCGGAACACACATAAAGACAGACACAAACACCCATGACCCGAGAACAAACATCTGCTTTTTACACAAATATTTGCCCCGACTGGGATTCGAACCCAGGACCCGTCGATCGAGAGGCAGGGCCACTACCACTCGACCAAACCGGCCGTCAAGTGTAATATACACTTGAATATCAAAAATAATGTGTAAAATATACATACATACATTCAACTTCACGCCGTATCCCTAACGGGGTGGCGGGGCATCGAGGTGCAACAAAGTTTGATATAAATATTCACCAGTATAAATATCATGCCTATAGGCACCTGGACGCCACGTTAAGCGTTGTTTTTGGACTTTAAAAAAATAAGGTAAAAACAAAAAAAAATTACGGATTTTAAATGAATTTGAATTTATTTAAGAATTTTATGTTGTAAAGTGCTACATTTTCAAAATGATAATTACAGATGGGTATAATACCTATAAGTATAATAGTATATATTTTTAAAGTATAAAAAATAAACCAAAACATTTATTTTTCATTGATTGGGTCTGATTCACTAAAGCGGTACCCCGACGCGACATTCATTGATTGGGTCTGATTCACTAAAGCGGTACCCCGACGCGACATTATAGCGCCATTTTAATGAGCAAACCCTATCGTGCCATCCATCGATTTCGATAATTAAAATATATATAGGTATTTCTGAAATGAATTTCGATGGCTCAACGAAAGGTATTATTTTTTACTTTTTAAATGTCCGCTTTACTTTTATCCGTTCGTGGCAAAATTCGAAACTATCGAAACCTCATACAGTATTGTTGACAACCGCTCAGCAGGCCGAGTACGATAGTGACAGCGCCGCGACAACACCGCGGTCCTATGTCAAAATGTCAACATTGATAATAGAAATCCTTACATAAATCCGAAAAGACGAATTTAGTGGTACAGGCCCGCACCAGGATTTGAACCCGCGACCTTCGGATTACAAGTCTGGCTCATTACCAACTGGGCTATCACCGCTTCAAATTGAATACCTAAATGTATAAAATTATTCTGACCTACTATTAATTATTTTGACAGGCAATTATTTAAGAAATTTATTATTGTTAGTAATTATTTGTTAGTTATAGTTTCGAAACGTGACCCCATGCCCTTTGTCGGGGACATATGCTGATGATGATGGTGATTTACACCAATTCAGAATAGCATTCCTCCATAGAAAGTGGAGGAACTATTTCGTACCCAAGAATCTTTAAAAATATGTAATTTCCCACTTTATTGTTCTAGGTGCCCCAAAAAACTTTTAGTCTAGGTCATTAGCAAATCATCAAAGGTCGACCGATTAGTTATCCAATTTTTTTTTTCAGATACGTGTGGCGGCGGCACGGCCGCCTGCGGCGCGGGCTGCACCTGCGGCCCAAACTGCGCGTGCGGCGATGGCAAGCCTTCCGGTAACCAATTTCTTCCTTACTTAATATTATAAACGCGAAAGTTTGTATGGATGTTTGTTACTTTCACGCTCAAACGGCTGGACCTATTTTGAAAAAAATTGGTGTGGAGGTAGTTGACACCCTGGATTAACACATAGGCTACATAATTTTCCCAAATTCCACGAAGTCCCGGGCGGAAAGCTAGTAGTTTTATAATCTTCAAACTCTCCGTTCAACTTCCAGGAAATGTTCCTAGGTCTTTCAAAATCCACATATTTTACAGGAAATAAGGAAATATGAGTTTTTTAATTCTTATCAGTTTCCAAGCTTTTCTGAGTTCGATTTTTAATACAAGGAAGTCTGAAAATGGATTCAGAGTCAATGATTTGGGTTATTGGATAAGTTTATAGTTTCGCAACTTCCTTTTCTAGATTTTCTGACAACCTCTCTAACACCGAATTGGCACACACTTTTGTACGTGACAAAGACTTTTAAAAGGTCGTAACAGCACAGAGCACTCGTGTGTATTTTGTTTTTCGTTTAGTTTTAACCCCCGTTGCAAAAAGAGTGTCTGTCTAAAGCTATGTGTGTGCCTGTCTGCGACAGTAACTAGCGGTGGTTCTTAGCTAAGTTTCATGAAAATGAAAATGTCGGTCGTTTTTCCATTTTTCAAGTTGTTGGTTAGTGCTACAATTGTTTTCAGTATACTAACAAGTACTGTTGACCTATTTCTATGTTACTTTTCGCATACTGAACTCATCTGTGCAAATCTTGTTTTTTAATGAAAATTAATAAAAGGTTGTCTTTTCAGGTGGCAAGCCATGCTGCCAGGGGGGGAAATGAACCATCTTCACCCCCCACCACCACCAACATAACGGAGCTAAAGCACTTGTAGACCTATAACTACTTACTAACATTCTAAACTATTAGTATTTACTTAATATTCTGTGTAGTTATCTAAACTCTATATTTTATATTAACAAAATATTGTGTCGTCATGAAATGAAATCTATAGGTGATAATTAGATTAAATCTTATTAAATGTATTAAATGTGTATTGAAAATTTATATTTAATAGTTAGTAAATCTCGTAAAATTTCTGCTTAGCAGCTACATGGCTATGTATTGTATTAAGAGTATTTTAGGGTAGTTTTGTCGCCTTCAGTGTTTTGGTGTTAAATCTGTCTTCTTTCAAGGACGTAAGTACTGAATAATACTCATTAGTGTAAGTGGAATGAGAGTATGCGCACGCACACATACATAAAAATGGTTATTTTAATTTGATTATATTATTTAAGAAGCAGGTCCAAAACGTTGTTTTATTTTACTTCCTTAAATATCCTCCTGCAGGACTAGCATACGCCCGAGTTTTCTTTCACTTCTAGTACAGCAGAAGTGAAAAATAAACGTAAAATATGCCAGCTGCCAAATCTTCCGATCCAGATGCACAGAGGGATTTAGTCGTGAGTGTGTGGTATAGTAGGCTGGAGAGTGACATAGGCTACTTTGTCGGCCGGTTTGGTCGAGTGGTAGTGGCACTGCCTCTTGATCGACCGCCGCCGCGTCTGTCTGTCTGAACGCGATAAACTAAAAGAATGCTGAACAGATTTTCATACGGTTATCATTAATGAACGAAGTGTTTTAAGAGGAATGTTTACTGGATAATTTTAATAATGCAATTCCCACGGGAACGAAGTCCTGGGCGGAAAGCTAGTTTAAAATAAAACACAGTTCTCCATTAAAACATTTTAATTTTATATGACAAAACTGTAAACGATACATCTATGGAAGCAATGAATGGGCCTTCTGTCACAAATATATCTCTTCTTACACTAATAAATAGGAATATCATCCTTAACACTATAGAAATAGAGCTTGCAATCCGTAAACGCATGGACATAGTTGTTGAATCAGTAACAAAACACAAGTACAGACGACAGTACGTCAGGCTACAAATTTGCAATTCGAAAACCCTAGCGAGATAAGGGCGATGTCAAAGACAACATGTGTAACCTGATGTGCTGCCGTGTCTACATTGAACATTGAATGTAGGTAAGTACATACAAAACACATTCAGGTAAATTTAAAATAGCTATTATAAATACCGCACTCCAAGAATTTTTTTTTTTAAAATTTCGCTTCTCCTTACTTGTGCGGTCAGCCGATTTATGGAAATGTAAAAATATTTGGATTTAAATTATGGCTTTCTCGAGGAAAGTTGTTTCTGTTTCCTGTGGAGAATTACCCCCTAAAGTTTCTTTAACTAATTTAAAGTCGGCCTATTACCCCATTTAACAAAACAAACCATAAGATGATCATGATTGGCCAGCGCTTGATTTACCGCATTGGAACACTCCATGCTGTTTTACAACAAAAATAGAGTCCAGCACCCCGCGAGTCGCATCACTCGGATAGGGCGAAACTTCCATTTGATAACTATTCAAGTTCGCGAACTCAGTGTATCTTTCAAAGTTTCATCGAAATCTTAGTGGTGCGAATCGTGAGCTTTGCTACGGGTGCTGAATAAACACAAGTAACTACAGTCCATAAGCATTTGAGGATCGCTAGATCTGTAACAGGAAATAGCTTAGCAAATTAATATTGAAAAACATAAGGATATAGAAATAAAAAGGCAAATGAAAGGAAACTTTCTGTAATGTAAGTTAAAAATATTAATTTTACAAACTATAGGTAATCAAGTTAACACAAGAAATATACTAACAAATCAGTCTCACACCAATCGTCATCATCAAGCTTCGATGTTTTATAAACATCAAAATTTAATTATGAACATTGATGTTGCCATAAAAGTCTCAAATCAACCGCATCATCCAGCTCCGATGTTTCATAAACATCAAAAGTAGTTGATGAATCTTGATGTTGCAATTATACAAATAAAATAACTCGCTTAACAAATACAACGGCTTGAGAAATACTTTTAAATCAATCGTTGTGTACATGTCACTCAAAAAAATTATAAAAAAGCAAAAAATAAAAGTATCAAAAGCCATGGCTTCTTACTATTTTCTAATCTGAATTATGTACTACACTTCTATATTGAATATAATAATATAAGTTAGATAAACTTTTCTTTACTTTTTCATAAAAAGTAACATCAAAATAGAATTCGCTTTAAAATAGAGACTTTAACAACAGTATTTTATTTTAATGTGAATGTAAGTTTTACTTTATTTTACTTTAATGATGTCACTACATAGAACTTTTGCATCTTATCAATAGAACGAATTCATTTTAATATACAGGGTGTAAAAGTTAGTAACTGCAATCTTTTATAAAAATACTGAAACAAATTTTGTAAGGTACTGACAGAATATCAGGTCGTGGCTCCAACCACAACACCATGCTGAGTCAGGACCTTTTCTTTGACCAGCGTTTCACAACACTTTCCTCTTGATTTTTTACCTACTGTATTTATTATTGTGTTGTGTGTCAATGTTGCTGGTCAATGAATAAACGTATTATCTATCTAAAATTTCGAGTATTTTCACTTCAACAAGTCGTTCTAGACAATGTTTGCCATGACGAGTGCTTTCACAGGTTCTAATATTTCTGTTTTGTACAAGTAATTACGCCCTGTATATTTTATATACAACAATAACAATAAATAAGCCAATTAATTACACACACTTCGTACAACATTGAAAACGATATACTTACTTAGCATAACTATAGTAGGTAATCAATACCAGACTAACAAAATGCACTTTGATTTCAAGTCACACTCATTAACAAATAAAAAAGTCGTACCACATTTTTTGCAATAAAAATATCAATATGGCAACACTCAAACAAAGTACTCCCATACAATCCACAACTTTACATAATGAGAACATTTACAAATAACATCATTTAAATATCTCGATCACAAAAAAAAACAATCACTGTTTAATCACAAGTTGATCTTATCGTATAACATAATTGGCCAAAAGGACTGACTCCTGAGCCGTAAAAAATAATAATAAAGTATGTATAATCTATGACGCTGGGCGCCATTGATGTTTGGCGCGTTTAATTTTGGCGGAAGGGATGTTTATGGCACTGGTTCTTCTTCGGTTCCTTCTTCTGAGTCGTACACCGGTGCTCCGTCTTTCATTTGAATCACCGACTTCTTTCTGTGTCTGCTTTCCTTTAGATCCTTCTCGATGTTTCTGAAAATAAAATCTGACCTAAACTGGCATGTTCCAACCTTGTTTCTGGAGTAGACACTAGTAGATATCGTGACTCATTTGGATTTATTATTGTGTTTTGGTTTAAGTGACTTGGTTAACGACTGCAAAAGACGGGGTTAACTGTTTAAAATGCTCTCCAAAACACGGAAATACTTGTGATAAATTACAACAATGGTCCCCCATCTCCAACCTAACCTGCGTACGAGCTCTTCTACGTGCATACAAGAATGATCCATCTTTATAGTTAAGCAACTGCCGCAATTTTCTCTACAGATATTTATGACAAAAGTTCCCGATGTTGCTCTTCTCTCACTCACTTTTCAGGAATGCCGGAAAGATGTTAATCTTCCGTCCTTTGTCCGCGGCTGGCACACGCTTCCCTTGGGGTTAATTAATCCAGTGACTTATGTATATAACATTACAATAGATATACCTGTATGCCATAGATACGATAAGAAGAAGGAGAGATGCTTACCTGGCACTAATAAGCGGATGCAGCGCGTTCTTCAAGCTGCTGAACAAGAAGGGGTGTTCAGTCTCCTGCTCCATGAGCAGCGCTGCAGCGGCTGCGAGTGGCCCCCCCTCGCAACCCGCGTCCACCCCGCACGCCCCCTCCCCCCGCCGGGCTCGCGCCGCCCTCTTCTCCGCAGGGCTACACGGCTCCGACACTGAGCGCTCTAATAGGACTTCTTTGCTGTTGGGAAATACATTTTTATTTACAAACATACACTTACATCTTTATCTTTTGTAACGTGATTGTAGCCCTCAACTTGACATTTAAGACCCCTAGCACACGGCGTATTTCTACGGAGCTGAAAACACGCGCGTATACGCGCTTCAAACGCGATTGGAACGCAACCTTGTAACCTCAGCACACGGGGCGATCGTGAAACGCGCGTTTACAGCGCGTTTACGGCGCGTTTACCGCGCGTATACCTGCAGATACAGCGATACAAACGAGTTTCGAACGCGCTTCACACGCGCGTAAAACGCGCGTTTAAATCTAAGAAAACGCAAAAATCGGTATCTATGGCGCTGAAAACGCGCTGTCTGCTAGGGGCCTTACTTATTATAGGTCTGACTCTGCACCCGTATTATAAATCATTCGACTCGAATCGGATATTCGACAAGACTATACCCGTCACTGTCATCTAAATAGCTCAAGAGAGGGACGCACTGAGACTTTCCGAGCGTCCGTGTTGATTCGAATGGTGTAGAATACGAGTGCTGAAATAAAAAAAACGTCTAACAAATTTTGTGGTTGTATTACTATATTCCACGGAAGGGGCAGGCGGAATGAGCTCGTTCACCATCTCAGCACAGTCCTTAGTACATCTTATAAAAACACATAGGGTATTTAAATTTTATGAGTTAGACTTTAGAGCTTATTCTTTGCTAGCTTTTTGTCACCAATGAGTCTCCTAGCTCTGCAATCCACCGAGTCCAGAGCGGCTAGTTGATATTTGGCCGAACCATCCCAAAGGTGACTGCAATACCCCATGCACGATCGTTTTTAAGTGACTCAAATTAAGTATAACCCTTTAAACTTTTGCGATTTGAACACTTAATTGAACTCTAAAACGGGTCTTTATTCGCGTATCAGGCGCGGTCGCAGCCTGAAATTTTGGAGGGGGTCACTCACCCAATTCACAACTAAGTAGACAGCCTTTATCTTGAATCTTTACAATAAACCAACAAATTACATTATAATATTGTTATACAATCTTTATCATAACGACGCATATCGATTTTGCCAGGATTACCAAAACTACGTTCCTTGTTCCTAACTAGATGTTCGGTTCCTTGTTCCTAAACTAGATGTCATTTCCAAGTTATTTTGGCCATCGTGCGTAGTTCATAAAAACACCACTATATGTCAGTAAACTATAAATTTATCGTTGTTAGGGGATAGCTAGAAATTTCCTTTTATTATTTGGCAAATTTTTGAGATTTTTCAATTTCACCTTATATTTTTGGGGGGGGGGGGGTGTCATGTCCCCTGTGACCCCCCCTTCGGACCGCGCCTTTCGCGTATATACATCGTGAGGAAACCTGCACATTCAGGAGACCGAATGTGTAACCATGATCCAATCCGGTCAGGTTCCCCTGTTAGCAGGGGCACGGAGGTCAGATGGCAGTCGCTCTCTGTAATGACTTGACCTGACAAACCCTGGATCATAGTCAAGCGTACCCCCGAATGGGAAACGGGAACAAGCGCTAGGAAGAAGAAGAAGAATTATGTAAATTATTACATTTAATTTTCGCGGATTATTTACGAAGATATTAGCTTTTTTTTTCTTGTGTTTGTTGCAAATTAAAAAGTTTATGCTTTTACACGCTGCTGATTGCAAGAATCCAATGTATGTAGGCACGTGTACGAGTAGGTTTGTAGCTAGCGTAGCTAGATAGTTCATTCGCCTCTGATAGAGTTAACTAATGATTAACGTAATTAACGAGTACCTACGTAATTAAAATATTTTTTTGGTTAAAATTTGACGCCTATTTTTTATTAGTGGAATCGATTCTAATCTCGATTCTGAACAAACTAACTTCAGCAGCTCTAGCACGATAACGTCAAACTCGCGCTCGGCTCACGCTGAAACTTCACTTTGATTGCGCGAGGGTCCCGCGCAAAGGCTCGCTCGCCCTATGGCGTTGTCAATGTTGGCATTTTGACATAGGACCGCGGTATTGTCGCGGCGCTGTCACTATCGTACTGGGCCTGCAGGTTTTGCGCTTTTTCATTAACACGTTGTATTAATCGTGTAACTATAATAAGTTACCCAGTATCGGTGCTGTCGTCGCTGTGTGTGGGGCTGCGCGGCGCGCGGAACTCGGGCAGCGCGCGCTGCATGCAGAACTCGGCCAGGCTGCGCGCGCGCACGTACACGAACGGGCGGATTATACGCACGCAGTGCTCTCTGGAACAATACAGCTCAATTAGATTCATCCTATATACAGGACTAATAAGTCCAATCATTCTACTATGTACTTAAATGCGGAAGTTTGTGAGGATGTAGGTATGGATCTTTGTTACACTTTCACGCTAAAACGACTGGACCAATTTGGTATGGAGGTAGCTGACACGCTGGATTAACACATAGGCTTCATAATTTTTCCAAATCCCGAACTGAATATCTGTCCGTAAACTGCAAACCCATATCAAATTCTCAAAAAAATAATTCAACTTGCTCTATAAAGGCAAATCAGCTAATTGCACAAGTTGCATGGAGAGACGAACATTTTTTTATATTTCGATCTATGCAATGTTCCAATGTTCCTAGGATTCGGGCGCCAGAGCTGAAGCGATTCTATCAATAACGATGATTTACATAATCTCACCTGACTCTATAATGTGCCTTGATACTGGTAAGCGCGCCCCCGTGGAAGGCATTGGCCAGGAAGACTCTAGCCGCGTGGTCTAAGTGTTGTGCTACGGCTGCCACCCCGTACCCGTGTGCTGCGGCTGCCGTGTACGCGCGCCTGCGCACCGCGTGCGTGGCCCAGCGTTGGAGCTCTGATAGCTTGCGAGATGAATGGCGCCCTGAAAGTTTCCATAAATTACGCTCAGTTGCAGAAATTTTCATTAAAGTTAAAGCTCCTTTAAATGTAATGCCATTCTTGTTTACATCAACAATAGATAATTTTATTTCCAAACGGATTTTTGCAAGTTGTGATCCGACTTTTGTGGAACATTGTAAACAAAATTGTATTTCTATACTAATATTATCAAGAGGAAATATTTGTATTTTTGTATATAACGAATAGGCTCCGAAACTACTGGACCGATTTCAAAAATTCTTTCACCATTAGATTGCTAAATTATCCCTGCGTAACATAGGCTACATAATTTTCCCGAATTCCTACGGGAACGAAGTCCCAAATGGGATGCTAGTACTCAATATTTTAGGAAAGCTTCATGGGGGTCATCCATTAATCACGTGAGTCTCGTAAGGGGGGGTTTGTAAAAAATCATAAAATATCACAAGGAGGAGGGGAGGATGTAGTGAGATTTTATTTTTCTTTAAATCCGCGACCTTTTTTGCCTGTACTTTTTATTGCAGTATTTAATATTCAAAAATTAAAAATTTAAATGAGGTTATTTATACCTGTATTAAAGACAATATTCCTGTGCTGAAAATTACGCATAGTCAAGGGGTCGAAACGATGCCAAAAAAAGTAACGTGATTAATGGACGATCCCATGGCAAGAAACCGACATGGAAAAAACCGTCAAAAAACCCCATAGCGGTACCGGAAATTGTAGAATCAAAATAATAACTCACCCTGTGGGTTCTCGTCTTCCAGATTGTCCTGGTATATCAGTTTAACGCCCAGGGTTCTGCAGTACGCCATCAGATGGAGTGGGTCCACGTCGGAGTCGCGGTCGTGGACGAAAAGTGCTCCTGGAAACCAAGAGAAAGGTTTAAAACATCAACTGTCTGGATTTTGTTAGAAACTTTTCTTTATGTAGATGACTTGATTGAACTACGAAGATGTTATTCCTAAGAAAGTGTTCTGCCGGGCTATGATGATCGCAACGACATATTATCTCACGCGTTATTTTGTGGTCACGTGTTTGTTTCGACCAATGAGATTACGAGAAAGAGTCTCGTGAGCACGAGATAACGCATGAGATAATGTCGTTGTGATCATCATATCCCGGCTGTTCAGATGTAACAATATTCATATTAAGTATACCTATACATGTGTGGAATTGACGACTTTTTCTTGCGAGTTGTTTTTGCGTCTCTCAGTAAGTTTTTATCTTATTGGGTGCTCAATTATTGTGTGGTTATGCATCTCTTTTTCTTTCAAGTTCCGTTTTCCCTGTCCAAGGTGTTTTTATTTATTTAAACGGAACACATTCAAATTCAGGAATCCTTTGGTACACGAAGAAGCATATACAAACATCAACACGGTCTAGGGATATTGCACGATTTTTCATACAAAAGAGGTCTGTTTGAGAAGCTACAAAAGCAAACTCGATATACGTGGAGCGCTATAATTTTCAGAAGAGCAAGTGCTAAACCTGAATTTTTATTTCCAGTCAATAAATATTGTTTTACTTGAAATTTGTGAAAATGTGACGAAAATGAAAAAGGAAATTGCGTAAATTCAACCATTTTCATACAAAAAGTAGGCAAAAAGTGAATTTTCGTTTTCGTTTCCGTCACGTTTTCACTAATTTCAAGTCAAACAAAATTTATTGACTAGAATTGAAAATTCAAGTTTAGCAAGTGCTCATCTAAAAATTATAGCCCTCCATGTATCTCGAATTTGCTTTTATAGCTTCTCAAAAAATAATCTTTTGTATGAAAAATCGTGCAATATCCCTAGACCGTGTTGATGTGTATACCTACTTTAGACATAATATTTTGGTCCAACTAGGAATCCATCTCAGAAATCGACTATCAAAGGCATCGTCACTACTGAACTAAACCGGCCCTTGAATTAGGATATGAACAACCACAATTTCCTCTAAGAGAGGTAAGGCAGGTTCTGAGGTCCGTATTACAGAACGCGACTCTCACACTCTGATCTATACGAGTAGCAGACGTCTTTGTCATTTTGATAGTGAGAGAAAGAAACAATGAATACTTAAGTATAGATCAAGACTTGAGCCTAAGAGAGGTAACCAGACTTACCAATACTGAAGTGCACTCCCTTAGCTCGTGCATAGAACTGGTACTGGTGCATTGCATGTAATAAAGCGATGGACTCGCAGCCGCCGGACAAACAGACCAGCACCTTGTCGCCCGGCCGGATCATGTTGTACTCGTGGATGGCCTGGAATGTAAGGAACAATTCAATTGTGAATCAAGCCACGAGACTTGACAACTTTCCTCAAAAAACTTAGTTTGATGTTTTTTTTTATATTGCCTTTCCATACTACAACACCTTTGCGGTCAGCTTAAGTATGATCGAGGTAAAAAGAGAGTTTCTTGCCTATTCTTTTCCAATGAAGACTGCACCTTTGCGAATAGGCGCAAAGTCAAAAATGCTATGTAATTCACGACTTTGACTTATTTTAAGTAACAATCATCAAAGATCAAGGAAAGTTGAGAGTATTATCATGATTTTATATGGGTTCTTTGTTGATCTCCTATTTCCTCTGTTCTAAGTATTGGATGGTATACGCTGTCATTCCTGGGCTCGACTGACTTATCAGTCGAATAATTCAGAAAAAATGATTCTTAGTATGTCTATTTTTATATGGACATCCATTTGAAAGCATCCATTAAATGGATCCCTAAGGTTCCTATTGAGTATTGGCGACTCATACAGTTATAACATTAATAATAATTGTATATGTTCTATGTTGAGCTTCTATTTGTATTTTTTTTACTGAATACATTTATCTTGGTATCTTAATTATCTTATTATTACTAGACCTACCTCAACTGTGGCCTTCCACACGGCCTTAGGCAGCGAGTGCCACTTGCTGTCGTCATCGCACATGTAGTCAGTGAGCGAGGTGTCACTGCATGCACTACTGTCGTCCTGCTCATCCTCCCAGCGCTCCTTGAACAGACGGTACTCCGCCTCGCTGTGGGAGGGAGACAAATGTATTTTAAGAAATAGTTATTTGTCTGGGTCCAAGGTTTGTTTTGTAAAATTTGTCATTTTTTGAATTTTCATGTAATAGGAAGGTAGCTGGGCCGTCCTCAATGCCCCAAGTTAAAGGGCCAATTTTATTATAATTTGAACCTTATCAGTAGCAGACAAGAAACTTTAATTGAGGAAACAGGCTATTCCACCTGGAAGCGGTCAGTTGATAAAGAATTGGTCTATTGGTCTTGGCTGGAAGAATATCCAAGCTGCCTTACAAAGCTGAGAAGATTAGAAAACCTTTCTGCGAGCCCTGTGCCTCTGGTGAGGGATAACAGGATTACATCTTAATCAATAAAAAGGGAAGAGGTTCAGTCTACAGAGTTTTTCTACTGTTTTGTTTACAAATTCACAGATTATATACACTTATCTGGTCAGAACTCGATAAAGTCGTTGGATTAACTTCTGAAGTACCTATTTCCACTTACATTTGATCAAGACACTCACGCATTTTACTTTTGTCAATTGTAATGTCAACGCTTGTAAAAGGCTCGCAGTAAATAGTATAAAAACGGTCGATGGGTATAAACTTGTGGCCTACTAATTTGATCTTATTTAAACAAAGTATGAAAAAATACAAAAAGTTCTTCGGAGGCAGTAAGTGGGACGCGAGGGTTTTGCATTATTGTGGGCGAAAGGTTGTCAAGCTGTCACCACTTTCATAATGTTACGTCTGATAATCCTCTGAATTTATATCAAACGCGGCATCATGCTCTGCCTACTCCGACAGGGATTATAGGCGTGATAGAATGTTGCTACAAAACAATTCAAAGAGATGTACCTCCTATCAAAGTAGTGGTCTTCAAGCGAGGGCCTAGAGACGTCAGTCCCGTAGCCGCTGGACCGCGAGCTGTGCTCCGAGCTGCTGGACGAGGCGTTTGACGAGCGGCTTAAACGCTTGCACTCGCCCAACGACCTTACTCCTCTGGAATTAAAAAAAAAACTTCAATTAAGTGACTGAGCTTGTCAATCCTTACGATGAGAGTTTATTTGTAAAGCTTTGATATAAACTTCCTTCTAGCTTTGTCATTAGATATCTGATTACATTTAGCACCTCGAGGTTCCAACCTTACTTTGTCGAGATCCCACGAATCCATACTGAGCGCTTCTCTTCATCTTTTATATTGCACACCGCTAAGGAATGGAATTCTGTGCATGCGTCTAAATTTCCGCGATCACATGACCCGAATCTCTTTAAAGTTCGAACGAATAGGCATCTTCTGGGCGAGCTTGCTACAACCTCGACTGCATCTTCGCCCCTGGGCTAGATTGTAGTCAAGAGCGAACCCACTACAGTATATTGAAGTATATTGTATTGTATTATCCATAAAAAAGGTCAGAATCATTTTCTACAAACAAAAGAGAACAGAGTTGACTCGATGCGGTTGCTTTTTGCAAAAATGTAGCATTGTCCTTGTTTGAATCATAAAGGGATGTTGTGTATTTATATATTTAGTTTCAAGGATTTGAAAATGACGGATCAGTGAGTCAGGACAGGGCACCTACCACGATCGTTTAAAAGCATTTCTGTTTAGGATCCAACTTTGAACTGCTTCGCAATTGGAATGTTTTTTTAAATGGTACCATGATGGCGCTGCTTTTGGACTGCTCAGTTGTCTATGGTCTATTTAAAATGTCTACATAAATTGTCGCTGGTCTGCCTTTGAATCGCAACAGCGTCAAAATTGAATCGCTTATGAGCCATCATGGTACGAATATGCGTTGCAGACTTGTTTAGGTCCTAAATTGGATCGCGCTAAGCGATCATGGTAAACCTCCAGGGCTATTATTTTTGTCATAATTTGGCAATGCATCGTCATTCCATTTACAAAGTGCGAAATTACCTATAGTTCAATCCAGGATCACAATAATTGTGTTCGTTGACCGGAAACCGGATCGGACTGGCAGGATGTTTTAAAACACGGAGGATTTGATTGCAGATACACCGAGAAATCTCTCTATGGGATAAGCTCGCCTTTGTACATAGTTTTTCTTTGTATCCATCTCTTTTGTTTTGTAATTTTCATTATGTGCAATAAAGTGTTTACATACATACATACATACAAATAATGAGATAAAAGCTTAAAAGAAGTATTTAAATAAAATGTATGCTGAATAACCGCTCGTAATTACTACATCCGGCCGTCTTTCACGGTAGTGACGATAAATAATGAAAGCCGGGCACTGTCCCGATGAAAAATTACCGAAACAATATGTAGAGAAACATTGACAAATTGCCAGCAAGGGATTCCCGAATAATTTGTATTTTGTAATCTTTGTTACAAAGTTTATAGTTTCGAAAACTTGTCTGCACAACTGCACATGCACAAACATTTGAAGAAATTGTGATTTTATCTCTTCATTGTGTCAACATTTCCAATTGTTATGGTCTCGAATCACAGTCATTTTTTTTAGCCGTCTCTATCCCATTAGAACAAAGGCTCTGCTCCTTTCTTACATCAATTTGTTCTTGTATTGTTTGCATCTTTGCATATGCATCCTGTTGTGTCCAGTCGTTTTTTACTCTACGTTCTTTCTACAGACTTTAGTTCACCCACTTCCATTTAAGCAAAGCAAACAACATTAATTCGTATTCGATTGTTAATGTTGCTTAAATCTTCACAAACTACCGGTATTTTATAATCTTTAGAAAAAATAAAATTTGCAACATAATGCAAAATGTGAAAATGATAGCTATTACAGACGACACAACACGCACTGCTTACTTCTAGGAAGAAAAAAGCAGTGATTTTAACAAAGGTAGGAGGTTATAACCGAAATCATTACGATGCTCTTATTAGAAGTGTATTTTTTCATGATTTTATTTGTGTACATACAATACAATTTGTATGTAAGCAATGTACGTCAAATTTGAGATTTATCGTTACCGGGCTTCATTATAAAACTAACCTGTTTTGTCTGTCAGCGTCGTCAGGTATTTGGAAGACCACTCTCCCAGGCTCCCCGGCTGCTTCACTATATCTCTTCGCTAATCTCGTGTAGTCTTCCGAACAGACTGGCACTCCTTCTATTATGTCAGGCACTTCTATCTTCTCGTGTCTTTGGCACATGCGTAGTCTTCCCTGCAGCTTCTTGCCTTTGTTTGTCGTAGGATCTGATGATGTGCGCCATTTCACTAAAACCATACAACACACTTTTAGTAATATCAGTTTTCACAATTTTAATAGTTGGGTCAAGGAGGTCAGATGACCGTCACTCCACTAATCATGGTCAAGTGTACGCCAATGTGGTTAACCAAACCAAAGCTACATCAAAGGCCTACAATTTTCCCTGGTTTCGTCTGTCCCTTTGACATGTCAAATAAAATCGACCGCATCTTTGCCCTTGGGCTAGATTGTGGTCAAGTGCGAACCCTTCATTAATAATAAAAAAAATACTTTATTTTCATAGAACATACAAAGTGTTTCTTGAAAACGTCATAAAAATACATTAGCAAAATCAATATAAATAATTGAGCAAAATAGTGAATTACATTAGCATTTTTGACTTTGCGCCTATTCGCAAAGGTGCAGTCTTCCTCAGGAGAAGAATAGGCAAGAAACTCCGAGGGTGGCTCTTTTTAAGTCAATCATATAAATTTTCTTACTTCTAATTTTAATTGACTTAATATCTGAGTAACTCTGGAGCTGAGCAATTTATTCCCATGGTTGATTGTCTAACAGATAATCAGAAATTCTATAATAGCCCTTTTTACAAAGTTTTTGTTTAATTATTGTCTTACATTTTTCTAAAGGTAGGTTCTGAATACACACGCATCTTATTATAGAAGCGTATACATTGACCCATAAAAGAGTGTGTTACTTTGTGGAGACGACTGTCTAGTAAATCCAAGTTATGTTTGTTCTAGTGTTTACATTGTATCTATCACAATTTTTCTTGAACAAATGTTCATTTTTCTTTACATATAAAACATTATTAAATATGTACTGGGACGCAAATGTCGAAATATTTATTTCCTTATCTATTTCTAAGAGACATTCTAGGTCTCATTTGATAAATTGCACGAACAGCCCTTTTCGGCAGGGCACAGAATCAACTTTTCTGTTGAAACAGAAACATACACAAATACTTTTAAATACAAATGAGTGCCGGAAATCGAACCCGGAGTCATTAATAACCAGAAATAAACACTGAAAACTAAATTTTATAATAATAAACCCATCACATAGTTACAAAAATCAAGTTTGGCATTCTAATCATCATGATTGAACTCAGCAGTGTATCACATTCAGTATCTGGTTACATTGATCATTGATCTATTGCTTCGTCATCAAGCTCAATAAAAATCTAGACTTTGACAACTTGAAACCAGATCCATCTGACTAAACTGTTCGATGGCCTACCGATCAATATTACTCTGTTATTTTCCGATCAGTTTATAGTTTGAAAGACGTTGTTGTTTATTCAGCAAATACCATAAAAACGACGAGTACGAATGAATCTAACGTATACTCACCAAAGTCTTGATAGGAATCATTTTCAGTGAATGACAAATTGATTCCGCTGTCCTGCGAACTGATTGAAGGATTTTGGCACCAATTTTTCTTGATACAGCAATGTCGACAGTTCACATCATTGCAGATTGTTTCTTCGTCAGACAGTTTATTTGAGCTGAGGGATTTTGGGAGTGTAGGCGAGTTTTGAGTCGTCACTAATTGAATTATTGTGTCTGGTGTAGACGTCTCACTGGAGTTAAACGAAATGCTGCTGGGGCCTGAACTGTCATGAGACGGAGTGCATTGAGCTGACTTAGGAGACAATGAGGGAGATCTTTTGCAAAATCTATCTTCATCATCAGCATATTGAGTAGGCAATACTGGACTAGTGGGACACTTCTTTAGTACTGCGGTATTCTGACTTCTCTTCAAATCTAATCCCAGTTCGGGACCAGAACCAATTCTTTGTCTTCCCGTCTTTGGAGGGGAGCTTTTCCTAGAACATGTGCCCTCAGGTGAAATCATGTCATCGACCTGATTCACCATCTCGCGTATCTCATGTTTCACCTCAGAGGCCATTTCTCGTGACATTCCCATTAGATACTCAGCTACATCTATGACTGATACTGAATTTCTTTCATTTTGACTAGTCGTTGAGTTCATACTGATATTCGCCTGCTCCAGGGAATCTGAATTTTCCAATATGTCGTCCACTTGTGAGATTACTTCACGAATTTCTGATTTTATTTCTGTCGCTATTTCTTTAGTCATCTCCTTGACGTATGCATGGATATGTTCCTCTGACGTTTGTGAATTGAGAGAAGCAGTTGGTGAATTTCTGCCTACTTGACTGCAGTCAGAAATTGACGTACTACTTGGCGTGCTGAAGGGGAATGCTCTTCCGGGTGAGATCATAGGATCATCCAAGGATAAGAGATCAGTTTGGCTTCCACAGTTACAAAAACTACTAGCACTACTAATTTTTTCAATGACTTTATTCGGACTAGTTTCTTTTAACCCGAGATTCAATTTAGCTTGTGCGCTGAGTTGTGCTTGAGGCATATCTGATCCCAGACTATAGCAGCGGAGTCTGGATGGTTGTGCTGACAAGTGAGGTAATAATCTCAAAGGTGATACTGATTCTCCAACAGCAAATTTCACTGGATGTGGGGTAGTATCAGTCTCTTTTTGCGGTTGCTCTTTCAGGCTAGATTCTCGTGAATAATACTTTTGTTTGTCTTTGACATTGTATATATCGCAGTCATCAATAGCCGATAAACTGAAGTGTCTTCCAGAAGCGCCTAATATAGGCGATGAAGTTACACAAGACCGGGAATGCAAACTCTTTCTTGCTCCAGTGAATCCGGAAGGATCAAATGGTACAATATGTTTAACATTTCCCGATCGACCAAGGAGAAGATCGTGAGCTTCTTTTGGCAACATGAACCATCTGAGATAGTCAATTTTGGGGTGAAAGGCAACTTCTGGTTCTGCGATGGGGCATTTCATAGCCAGCTTTCTAGCTCTGTTGAAGAGATTTCGAGCTGTTTGTAGACACTCTGTGTAGGTTTGAGGGAATATTCCCGGTCCTGAAAGAGAAACAAAATATTTTTAAGTCAGACTGAATGAGACCAGATAATATTTGTTAATATAACCAGATAATAACTTGTTCCTCCTAACACAGGCTTAACAGCTTACAAGGAGGTACCAACCACTATGTAACATTAGGTATTAAGCATGTTGAAAATAAATTTATTTAATATTTAATATTTAATTATTTAATTTAAAATTTATTTAATTTAATAAAAATATTAATTCTTATGTAAATATACCAAAGCGATTAGCAACAAAACATACATACACTCACACACTTATGTTCTTTACTTGGACAGGCAGAGTTAACATCGTAAGTTCGTGGGTCTTTAAATAAGACATGATAACAGTGGTGCTAGTTGATAGCCTTTCGCTCACAATAAAACAAAACAAAACCTTTGTATCCCTTTACTGACTCTTGCAGTACCTGCCTATCCTTAGAAAGAGCTGGCACACCAGTCTCTATTCCAATCCAGCGTAACTCTATAGACTTACCCGAAACTCTCCTCTCGTGCGAAGTAACCCTGCCGTCATTAAACCTTATCGCAAACAGTGACTTCTTATCTCTCAACACTGAACACGTGTGATGCCTCCACTGCCCTGTCTGCGGATTCACCACATACTGGGGCATGATCTTCCAGCCTTCAGTGGCAACCATCTTCAGAGCTTCCAGCACAAAGGCCAGTTCAGCATCTGACATGAAGAAGGGAAGTGAGATTCTACAGAATCCTGGCCTTAAGTGCTCGTTGTGTATCGGTACGTCAGGTGATTTGGCGTCACTCATCTTTCGTAGACGTGCCACTTCCTTTTGTCTGAAAAAAAGGAAGACAGGAACTTATTCGTAAGACTGCTGGTCAGCCAGCTGGTCAACTATTTGCGCTAGGCCCGTATCAGTAGAATAGAATAGAATAGAAAAATCTTTATTTTATAG
This sequence comes from Aproaerema taeniolella, assembly GCA_949987775.1. Lineage (NCBI taxonomy): Eukaryota > Metazoa > Arthropoda > Insecta > Lepidoptera > Gelechiidae > Aproaerema > Aproaerema taeniolella. The sequence goes on from OX465245.1 coordinate 17,720,612, forward strand.
GACATTCAGGATGTCACTTAAAACAAGTCAAGATTACAATGAAATACATACCAAAATACATTAAACGATTTAAATACATACATACGCATTCGTTCTTTTGACCCTACTGACTCTACGCCTATTCGCAAAGGTGCAGTCTTCCTCAGAGAAGAACAGGCAAGAAACTCTGAGGTTGCTCTGTTGAATCGCATTACAAATTTTCTTATTTACTAATTTTAAATAAATCTGAAATAACTCAGCTGAGCATTTCATTCCCATGGCTGCCTGTCTGATAGATAATCAGAAATTTTGTAATAGCCCTTTTTGCAAAGTTTTTGTTTAATTACTGTCTTAGATTTGTCCAAAGGTAAATTTTGAATACACATGGGAATCTTATTATAGAACCGTATACATTGACCCATAAAAGAGTTCGATACCTTGTGGAGACGACTGTCTAGTACATCCAGTAGTTCCTATAACCTCTACAGTTGCTATTTGTAACCTAAACATAAAAAATTAAGAAAACTCTGTTTTTAGTGCTAAGAAATATTTTAAAATTGTTTCATTAACGATTTTTGTAATAAATCTTCAAACATCTACAACAATAAAATCTTCACAGTCAGGAGAGAGTATAATAAAATTATAAAAGGACGTAATCTGAAGTTCTGCCGTGGATTGAATTAGGCTCTATCTAATATTCGAATTTGTATGCTAAAGTGCCATATCTTACTGGGTACTTACGCTTCTACATCCAATAACTTCTCATACTCCTTCAGCAGCTTATCATCAATCCCAAGTACATCCGATCCGTAGTTCAAGTTGCTATTTAGACCGCCTCTGGCCTGGATCCCGAAGACGTCATTTAGGACTGCGCAGACGAAGTTGTGGTGAAGGAAGGTCCCTCTCGGATGCTTCACCATGAGGGAGAAGATTGGCAGTCTTCTGACAGTAGATGATTCGTTTCCAAGCAAGATCAACTCTGGGATGTTTTTGATGTGCGACAGGACTTGTCTGGAACAAAGATAGGGAAGAATGTTAAATTTTGAAATAATGTTATTGATTTGAACCCCCTTCACTGTTTCGAACAGAGGCCCGTTCCCATACCTTGCCTTGATGGGGTGAAGATGTACATTTGTGGGCTGAAGACGACAATACTAAAGTTTTTGACAACTCTTGCTTGCAAAATCTTAGCAAACAGTCACGAAATTAGGTGCATTATAAAAAAATTAAACGCTGCACATGCAAAGGCCTACACACTAAGTTTCCTTATACCGAGGGTCTCTTAGGACACATTTAAAGGCAAGAACTGCATCGAGTCCCGAGAACAAACGTATGCTTCTTATCCTATAAATCTGCCTCAACCGGAAATCCAACCCAGAACAGTATTTAGATATAGTGTCATCATAAAGAAATCAGCCGTCGTCTCGCATAGATCAGGTTGTCTGGCGTTTGACCTAATTCATTTGCCAAATATTTATGATTGTACTCGTATATCTAACTAAAACGGGAAGGGAATTGGCACGCAAAACAATAAACATCTTTTTCCGCGACAAAAGAAATAAACAAATCAATTGATTCTGGCAAACGATTCCCGATTACACCGGAAAATACCAACAAGAAAACTGAAAATTGTTTGTTATTTCCTGCCTAGTACCACTACCGTAGAATTTGAATTACTCGATAAACTGAGGGCCTTAAGTATATTATTAAACTTACAAGTGATAATTTACCTTGACAGTTCGTCAAACATTGCTAAGTTACGAGTAATAATTAACTCAAAATTACGTTACTGTTTGTTGACTGCGCGATATATCTGAAATTGTTTACGTTATTTTATACTAGGGTGTGCATCAGTCTGTGAATCTGAAGAACTTTTCCCAAATTACTTACAAAATGCCATCGGCTTGAGTGAAAGAAGGTGAGTGAAAGTTACTTTTTGGTACTCATAGCACCCCGAAGACCAGAATCTCTTTAAAGTTCGAATGAATAGGCTTCTTCTTTGTGAACTAGCTACACATCCAACCATATATTTGCTGCTGGGCCAGATTATAGTCAAGACGAGCACAGGAGCATCGAACAGTACGTCAATATAATCTGTATAGCTTACAGAATAAAGATGCCTTGAAATTCTTTGCCACTTAAAGACAAGTAAAACAAAGGATATGAGTGTGCGGCGTTTATGACCATACCTATCGTAAAGTAGTTATCGCCTAACTAATTCAAAGTCACGTTGTTCCTACGTGTTTTCTACAGAGGAAAACACATCAGTTTACTTCTTTCTTTAGTTTACTACGAAAATCGACATAATTTCAAAGTAAATAAGGGACTTATTGTCTGAGGAATTATAGAGTGAAATTGTTATGTACTAAAATTCACACTTTTATGCGTCAAACGTTACCAGGGTACCTACCACGATCGTTTAAAAGCATTTCTTTTTAGGATCCAACTTTGAACTGCTTCGCAATTGGAATGTTTTTTAAAATAGTACCATGATGGCGCTGCTTTTGAACTGCTCGGTTATCTATAGTCCATTTTTTTTCTTGGTTTCTCCAATTTGGATAGGCAAAGGTCTTCAGATCTCAAAGAAATTGAATCGCTTATAAGCCATCATGGTACGAATAAGCGTTGCAGACTTGTTTAGGTCCTAAATTGGATCGCGCTAAGCGATCATGGTAAACCTCCAGATATTTCAAAACAACATGTACAGATACTGAATGACATTTGGAGTTTCCACGTTGAACCATCAGCTTCTTTATGAATTAATGCTCACAAAGCAGCCTTTATTTCTTTATCAGGCTGGTTTGTGATAGTTGTCCATTGCATTTTATTGGGGTATTTTGAAAACAAGTTAATTAATGTTTTAAGATTTAGCCTAAGTCGACACGATAAGAAGAGGAAGAATGTATATTTGTTTACGTATTTCATCAAGTGACATCATGAATTAATTATCATGTTTTGATGAATTTCGGTGCACTTAGAAGACTCCAGTGATAAGTTCTGAGAATCATCTGTGGGAACAAAAGTCCTCGTGGAGTTTTCATGATATTCTATCTAAATTAGTTAATTTATTCACACACTAACGATTATATTGAATGGCTTTAAATTACTATGGATGTGAATCAATAAACTGAACAATATTCGCCAAGGAATATAGGTCAAAATTTAAAAAAAAAATGTCGCCTCTCCATACAAACTTGTACGATAAGCTCTAATTTTTTTAAAATTTTATATGAGTTCCTTGGGGAAAGTTGTACAGTTTCATGGAGAGAATCAACCCCTAAAGTTTCGCTAGCAAAAAAGTCACCTCATGTAAGTCTCAACCTCTGCCATCATTTAATGGTTGTAGTTAGAGATGAAAGACTTCGTCTTTTAAGGTTTATTAAAAAGAATCGCCTCCATCTTACAGGACTCGACTCTAAAATTTAGACTGAAGGTTCGAGTTTTTATTAATAAGACTTAGTCTTTTTATTAAAAGGCTAAAAACTGAAACGACTCGAGTTGTTTTCAAAAGACTGACAGACTTAACCGACTCCAGCTGATCTCGAATTCTTTTATGTAAAAGGGCTCTCACCGCAGTTTGTGTGTGATATTCAATATATCTTTTGTAACCTATCAACCAAAAGGAATGATTCACGCCTAAACCACTAAATACATTTTGATAAAATTTGACAAGGGGACAAAATAAGATATTTACATTCTACCAACACATGCCTTACGACTGTCGACAACGAGTCGCCAGTCTTTTAAGTCCTTTAAGCTGTTTAAGTAACAGCTCAGTTTTTAACGTTAAAAGACTTCGACTAAAAAAGCTAGTCTTATGACTAAAGGTAGGGGACTAAAAGACTGAGTCAATCGTGACATGAGGCGTCAAAAATAAGGCGAGTCTTTATTAAAAGCCTTAAAAGACCGATTCTCTTTCATCACTAGTTGTAGTACAACTTGACGCCTCGGCGGCTGTTAGAATTAGTTTGAGGATTATCAGATTAAATCTGACTATTGTGGTGATAAGTCTTTTATTTCTGGCTTCTTTCCATACTAATATTTATAAATTTCAACTTTCCACGCCTTTGGAATAATATCGTATATCGGTACCTAACTTCCAAAGACCATGTTACTGCATAAATAAATACCTAATTATTCACAGCAAAATATCAGCTTAAGTATCCACAAAATAAGTTTCCGGTGGAAAAATTCATGCTATTATTCTAATAAGACCTACCAGGGTAGACAAGCAGAATATTACATAGTTCTGGAACCACTTGCAACCACATTTGACATACATTCTGAGAGTCATCACATCACTCATCATATTAACAAGATGTATTCAAGAAATCTAGAATATAAAGTAAAATTATGCATTTCTTTGAAATGAGGTCACATGCGGCCCGTATCTATAGTAGCGTAATGAAACTAGTCTTGTGAGATTCCGTGGCCATTAGTGATGCACAGAGATGTATTCAGGCTTGTGGACCTTCAAATCTTTTGTTCTGCTCCCTCCTTGCTCTTTATTCTGTGTCATTTCGAGACAACCCCGATACAATTATATTGCTACTCTGTGGATTTGTCTCAAAACTGTTATTCATTATTAAGCGTAGGTAATAAAAGTTTTTTTTTAATATGCGCTTCTAAGCTTGAATATCGTTCCTAATTTGCAAGACTAAAAAGTTACAGTAGAGTAATTGCCATCTGACTGACCTCCATGACCCAGGTGGCGATTTGACGTCATCTAATACATTCTACCTTGACCGTTTGATACAAATTCTATATTCAATAAACTTATACCTGACAGATACATACAATATGTCAGCCACTTTATCTATTAGACCTAATCGATAAGAACAATAGTATATTTTTATAGCTTAGGACAGACTTTATTCTTAGAGATGGGTAGTGGGTAAAAACCCATTCGACCCTCCCGGGTTAAAACCGGGTGGTTTGGGTTTTAACCCGGTTTAAACCCATTATCACCCAAATTGACGGGTAAAAACAGCTTACGCTAAAAGTATTTATGATTACACATTTTTTTTAGAGAAAACTCATAGTAAATAATATTTTACAGCTTTCCAAATACTTGTGTATTTCCATTACAGTCAAACTTTCCAAAATAGCTCGTAAATGTTTATCATAAAACTTATAGGGTTATCACTTTTAATTCAATTAAAATCTTATACATGTTTGGAAGAATGAAAATAAAACTCAAACAATAAAATCAACGTTTTGCAATTTGTCATAATTAAATAATTAACATGTTTCATAACTTTTTATATAAAAATCAACATCAACTGAGGAGCGACAGAACAAAAATAGTTTAGTACTAAATGTCTCGATTAGGGCAAAATGCAAAAAAATAATATTTTTATTACACACCATCTACTTAGTCCTCATAATAAAGAAGTTGTAGAGTGCGTGAACTGAAACCTAAGCGATTTCTTCGGAAAAATGTTCATATTTTTTTTCTTTTTAAATTACTACACTGTTGGCCGCTGATGGCCTTCACAGCTTCACCGTGGCACTCAGCCCAATAATTTTAAGTAACAGGCTTAAGAGCGCCACCGGGGCTCCAACCTCAGCTTAGGGCGGACCTGGGAGAAGGGAGTTGACATACATTTGAGGAGAGAAGCGGAGATGACATGTTCTTCAATTTTTAAATTTCCACTTTTTGTCGAATTCTTATCGAACTACAAGTTCCGGAAACGTGAAAATTTTGCTAGTGTTTGATAAAAGTAGCTTATTCGTAAATTTTCACTTTTGCGGAACTTGTAGTTCGAAAATGGATAATAATTCTAAAAAAATGTAAATGTAAAAGTTGTAGAACATTTTATTAGCTTTCATTGCGTAGAAGAAATTTTTTCTCTACAAAGCACCGTTTTGAAGATATTAGCGAAAAACTCAAAAGTGGGAACTTTCATCCCCCCTCCCACTCCGGCACACCTCCTAGATGCGGCGCGGACCTTTTATTGTTTACTCCCCAAGCACCCTGAACAATTTTCCGAAGAAATCACTTAGGTTCCAGCTTACGCACTCAACACCCCCTCTTTGTTCATTCGTTGAGGAGACTAATAACAATATGAATTTTAACCATTTTTGTTCTGTCAGTCGGTTTTGAAGTGATTTTACTGATTTTGTTTGAATTTAATATTAGGATTTAAAAAAATTAGGGCCTTTGCATGTGTCATATCATTTTCGTTTTCACCCGGTAAACGGGTGGTTTGGGTGGATTGAAATGGGTTATAATTGGGTTTTAACCCACGCTTAGGTTTTAACCCGGGTGTTTACCCATCTCTATTTATTCTTCAAATGAAAAATCTTGGGCCAACTCTGAAAATTCACGATCTAGCCAACGCCTAACATATAAATAGAAACGCTGTATTTATTGCTCATTTAAAATAAGGTGAAATTATTAATCGTGCAAAGGTTAAATGGTAATTTCTTCCAGATAATCCAAGAATGGAGGATATCAAAAATTGCTGAGGTTGTGAAAATTAAAAAGAAACACATTTGATAAAACTATAGGTTAGTTAGAGATTTAGACCCGTTTTAGAATTTAATTATGTATTCACATCGCGAAAGTTTAAAGTGTTACAGAGAGTTTTGATTTTAAAGTTTTAACAATTGTTTTTATATTTAGTGTTAAAATTTCATTAGTGTCTCAAAAAAAATTCAAGTTCATGTAGCTAACATAAAAGCTAGGATTATAATGCTAACATCAATAGAAATAGTCATGATTCCGAATTTAAATGTAAGGTGTGTTATTGAAATGGCGTATTCCTATAAGTTCTACGTAAATTAAAACGCAAAGCGTGTGATTTAGCTTTATTTTCTAAAGAGCCACGCTTCCTGAATCCCTTCCTGGCCTACTCCGTATCTTGGCTGGCATATTGCCAACGACTGCCACTGCCAACATGGGTGCACGTTTCTTCTAGATCTATTACTACTTATTCATTTTACTATTTTACCAGTATTTGTTCAGTCGCTTTGTTTACCTTTTAAAGTTTTCCCTTGGGTCGTGGATCCCTTGGAATATACACAAAAACAGGCATGAACACCCATGACCCGAGAACATTTTTATTATTATTATTATTAGATAGGTTAACTCTTGACCTCAATCTTGACCATAAGGTCAAAGATGAGGTCGACGATGGAGCGAGTTAACCCAGAAAATGTATATAAAGGCACTGGTACTCCCACGCACCGGCGGAACACAGCAAGCTGTTAGGCGTCGGACTTCGGTAGGAGGGTGGTCGCGAACCAGACGGCCCTTTACAGAGCCTACCACACCGCATGAGACCATAGGACGACACCTCAGAACACAATCTGCTTGACACGGATGTTTGCCCAGACCGGGAATTGAACTCAGGACTCGTCGATTAAGAGTCACTACCACTCGACAAAATCGGCCGTCAGAACCTCCTAATACATCTTAAATATCTTTTCAAGCTCTCTATAACTCGTAATGCATGTATGTGCCTATGTAAATTCTTTACCTATTGCTCAAAAGATATATGTATACATACATAGTCCGCAAAGGCAGACTTGGATGAACTATGTAGGTATATACAGGGCTTTAGGTAAATCTATTTCAACCTCTCGGGTGGTTAATCAGTCCACGAAACTGAAAAAAATTCCCAAGGAACATAGGTCAAAATACGAAAAAAAAATTTGAGTTCGCATACAAACTTCATCAGCATATAGCGCATTTTGTATGGGAGATGAAATGTTTTCTTTCTTATTTTGACCTGTTTTCCTTGGGGAAAGTTGTTCAGTTTCATGGACTGATTAACCACCCGAGAGGTTGAAAGAGATTTACCTAAAGCCCTGTATATTGAGTGACTTTAATTAAGTTAGCGAAAATCAGGATGTGAACCCACCAAACTGATCAACTTTCTCCAAAAAATTGAGGTCGAAGTATGAAGAAAAAAAATGTGCTTCGCCATAAAACTTGTGCGATCAGCTGATAATTTCATGCCTTTGAGAATTTTATACAGGTTTTTTCTCTCGAGGAAAGTTGTTCAGTTTCATAGGGAGAATCACCTCCTAAAGTTTTGCTAACAAAAAAGCCACCCCATAATCCCTATCCCTACTAATATTTAAATGCGATAGTAACTCTGTCTGTCTGTCTGTTACGCTTTCATGCCTAAACTACTAAAACGATTTTAATTAAATTTATTACAGAATAAAAAATTAACATTACAGACTCAAAGGCCCACCTTAAGGTTTTCTCTTGTGTCGTGGGTCCCTCGGAACACACATAAAGACAAACACAAACACCCATGACCCGAGAACAAACATTTGCTTTTAACACAAATATTTACCCCGACTGGGAATCGAACCCAGGACCCGTTGACAAAGAGGCAGCGCCACTTCCACTCGACCAAAGGTCGTCAGAGATAGATAAGACCTTGGGAAAGAACATAGGCTACATTTTATCCCACAGCTGGGGCACGATATAACCTGTATCGATATAATCTGTAGTCCATGCGGGCAGAGCTGCGGACGGAAAGCTAGTATTGTTTATAATATAACAGATTAATATTAACACTAAGAGTTTATTGTCCTGTTCAGTGACATAAGTACAAAACTTTCTAAACACGGGCTTTTAGATGCACGACAGCAATCGCTTATCCATAAGTGGATATTAAACAAACATCCAAACCCCACAACCATGGGTCACTCACAGCACATTAATGAGTACATGTTCAAACAGAGTAAATGTCAAGGCCGACGGAATAGGGAAGACTCTATAGAGGGCTAATATATAAACTGTGACGTCATCACTGGAAGCCAATTATACTGTGACGCCCATAGATGTTCCCTATAAGTAATACTACTTATAATACTACTTACATTTTTAACCCTAGACAAACAAGAGGGGTGTTTTAAGTTTGACGTGTGTATCTGTATGTCTGTGTATGTCTGTGGCATCGTAGCTTTATTTGATCAAAATCAGTTCAGCCGTTTAAAAGTTATACGCAGTAAAGTTCTTAAAAAGGTAAAAGTTTTTTAATATCTGCAAATTTTTTTCACACTTCCTCAGTTTTCAACATACATATCTACACTCAGGACTATAGGTATATGCTTATATCCATGCCGGGATAGACAGAGCATATGGTACTTAAATCACTGGACACGTTTGTCATACAATCTGAGGGTTATTTTATTATTATTAGATATAACATGAGTATAGTCTTTCACCCACAGTACAGCGAAACCTTCATCTCAATGACTGATTCCTACAGTATGCCTGAGAAGATTTTTCAGCTGGCACATTCCAAGCTTTTCTTTGACTCCCTTTCCAGCGTGGAAGGAACCTTTCTTTTCCAAGACGTTTTTATTACTCGCGAAATTATTACTTTTGTATATTACGCAATAAAAATCGCAAAGAAAACATGATTATTACAAGTTAAAACATGAAAGGCAGAGCGCCACTTTGAAATCTAAATGTAACGAGGTGCAAACTGAACAGAAACCGAAATAACACAAGAACCAAAAGAAACAATAACACCGACAGGAATATTTGCGGTTTCCCGCAGCATGCTTATACTAAACCAAGGTTCTTCTGACAGTTTCGCAATATTTATAGAAAATATCTTAGGAGACCTTAAATTAGCTACTTGTAGTGAAACTAGGAAATGATTCTCCCCGTGAAACTGAACAACTTCTTCCAAGGGACCGATAGAAAATTCTAAAAAAATGCTACGTCGCAATCATCTATACATATAATAAAGAGGAAAGATTTAATTGTTTGGTTGTTTGTTTGCATCGAATATGCTCCGAAACTACTGGACCGATTTGAAAAATTCTTTCACTGTTAGAATCCTACATTATCTGGGATGGACATAGGGTACATGATTTTCCCGAATTCCCACAGGAACGAAGTCCCGCGCGGGAAGCTAGTCTTTATTAAAGCTGTTCAATTTAGTGGACTGATTCACATCGTCAATTTTCGTAAGCTACACTCCCGGGCAAAAATAACTAGTCACTGACATAGACAATGATATTTCCTAAACAACTCATGATAGATCTATGAAGTTAAAAGAACATAAAGTATATTGAATCAAGCATAAGAAAAAGAGTGTGTATTATTTTATAAGATTACTAGCATTCCGCTCGGGACTTCGTGGTAATTCGGGAAAATTTTGCAGCCTATGTTACTCAGGGATAATGTAGAATTATTGAAATCGGTCCAGTAGTTAATACAAATCTATCCTCTTTATAATATTAGTGTAGATAAGATTCTGGTTTATGAAAGTGACTAGTTATTATTTCGTCAGTGTAGTTAAAAGTCACTTAATACAGGAGCTACACGAAACACACAAACAACTAAATCATTACTCTAACTACAGCTGGCACATAGTAGATTTTCTGTAAAATTTTCCTGTCCCACATACGCACTTAGTTCAACTATAATGAAAATGCGAAAACATTGCAATGGATAATTACCGTGATAAGCGAACCTTATCACACCACACCTCTACATTGCAGCGCTAAAGTTATAATCATGTGTGAAAATCAAGGACTTCATGCATAAAAACATACAGAATTACATCTAGGTGGAGTCTCAAAATGAATGCGTCCACTGTACGTGAAATGAATTGAGGAGAGGAGAGGGATATGATTGGATGATATGTCGTGGGGAGACCTATGTCCAGCAGTGGACTGACACAGACGTTAAGATATTATAGCCATGTCACAAGAAAAAAAAATAAGAATATTGATTGGGGGCAGATGTGCAAATATACACATCAACACGGTCTAGGGATTCAACAATCAAAAGAGGTCTGTTTGAGAAGCTACAAAAGCATACTCGAGCGCTACATTTTTCAGACGAGCAAGTGTTAAACCTGAATTTTTTATTCTAGTCAAAAAATTTTGTTCAACTTGAAATTTGTGAAAATGTGACGAAAATGAAAAAAAAATTTCCTTAAATTCGACCATTTTCATACAAAAAGGCAAAAACTATATTTTCATTTTCAAATCCGTCACGTTTTGACAAATTTCAAGTAAAACAAATTGACTAGAATTGAAACTTCACGTTTAGCACTTGCTCGTCTGAAAATTATAGCACTCCATGTAACTCGAGTATGCTTTTATAGCTTCTCAAACAGGCCTCTTTTGTATGAAAAATCGTGCAATATCCCTAGACCGGGTTGATGTGTGTATATTCAAAAGATTCCTCGTAAAATGCTTATCATTTAAGCTTTTAGGTACGAAAAACTATCAATGGGATCAAATAACTTTTCAGATGTAAATGTAAAACTACATAATTTTTATAGATGACATACTTATCTACTACATAACAATCGGTGTAACAATATGTTGCCCCCAATTATGATGTTTACTTGCAAAAATGCGTCCAAATAACTGGAGCGAACGATGAACTTGTTTTGTTCACAAAAACGGGGACTTTCTTAAAGAAATGTGTCACCCGATTATGTATACATTGCAAGGTTACGTAATTTTTTACTTGTGCTCACGAAATATGTGCAAGAAGTTTTTTCTTAGTCGGTGCTGTCCTTTGTATTTATTAAAAGTAAAGCTAAGTTTCTAGCTAAGTTTCTAGTGACTGGGACGGAAGGAAGAATAAAGCATGTGCTAGCTACCAATTATGCACATACATGCTACGTAGAGTCAATAAAGGGGACTTAGTTTTCTAAGTGACAACTTCTCACTATCACCGTTATATCTATTCAAGATTCATCCCTTATTTTTTGTTATTTTGTATTTTTTAACCCCCGACGCAAAAAGAGGGGTGTTATAAGTTTGACCGCTATGTGTGTGTGTGTGTGTGTGTGTCTGTGTGTCTGTGTGTCTGTCTGTGGCACCGTAGCTCTCAAACGGGTGAACCGATTTGGATGCGTTTTTTTTTTATTTACAAGCAGGTTTTTTGGCGATGGTTCTTAGATACGTTTTATCAAAATCGGTTCAGCCGTTTCAAGGTCATCAGCTCTTTTGTTAGCTGCGGTAGGGTTCTTAGACTCTTAATGTGTATTTACTTTACTTTCAAACATACATGTGACCTAAAACTTGAAACACTCATGTATGCTTAATAACTATACAGGATTATGGAACTCTTGGTCTGATGCTGCAGCCAGGATATCCAGAACACTAGCACACTCTTAAAAAAATAATAGCAGATATGTCGTGTTTGGACTCGTTTTGTTCAGTATTTGATTCTGCATACAATGCAATGGTGGCAACACGGTGAGCTGATGCTGCGGCCAGGATATCCAGAACACTAGCACATCCTTGAAAAAATAATAGCAGATATGTCGTGTTTGGACTCGTTTTGTTCAGTATTTGATTCTGCATACAATGCAATGGTGGCAACACGGTGAGCTGATGCTGCGGCTAGGATATCCAGAACACTAGCACATCCTTGAAATAAGTTAAAAATTTTGAAATAAAAATTAAATTAAAAATTTAAAGAATCCCCCACGCAAAAAAGTAAAGCGGACATTTAAAAAGTAAAAAATAATACCTTTCGTTGAGCCATCAAATTCATTTCAGAAATACCTATATATATTTTAATTATCGAAATCGATGGATGGCACGATAGGGTTTGCTCATTAAAATGGCGCTATAATGTCGAGTCGGGGTACCGCTTTAGTGAATCAGACCCTTCATTTGATTGACTATTCACTGATTCACTAAAGCGGTACCCCGACGCGACATTATAGCGCCATTTTAATGAGCAAACCCTATCGTGCCATCCATCGATTTCGATAATTAAAATATATATAGGTATTTCTGAAATGAATTTGATGGCTCAACGAAAGGTATTATTTTTTACTTTTTAAATGTCCGCTTTACTTTTTTGCGTGGGGGTTTTTTAAATTTTTAATTTAATTTTTCAATAATGTTTTGTCGTTAAAACATAATTAGCTTGATTCAACGTTTTTTGGAGGTGTTAATTATGTATATTTTCGTAGTTGTTAATTACCCTACCTATGCATATTTCCGTTGCAGTTATGGCAATTTATGATTAGTCTACATTTTTCTGCAATTGTCCTAAGGTCCGGCATAGTATTTCAAATTCTTTCATTTCTTTCAATCAACCAATCTACTCAAAAATGAGTCTTCATCCATTCTTCATCCGACCATTCAATTCAGTTAGATTTTCCTGCACTCCTTTTTATACAAGTCATTTTTCATTTAATCCATCTGTTTTGTATCTTTCCCTCCTATGAAATACAAAAGCTGTTATCAACTAGTTCCTTCCTTAACGTATAGATAAAATTTTGTGACGAACTTGACCAAACCAGAGTTTTAAAACCGTCAAATGGCTTATATTATAACTTAGTTTAAAGACTGCGGTCAATCGACAGCAGCCGGGACCGACGGCTTAACATACGAAGCACGAAGCATGGAAATGCCGTGATATATTTGAAACTATGGTCATCAGGTTCCCTGTGCCACTAGTCTATGCACTCCAACTAGTAAATTCTTCTACACGCGGTTCACATAGCATAGCAACGTTCTATTTAAGTACAGCCAGTAAAGTCCAGCGTACTGAGTGACCCATTTAACGACGCGTTTAGGCCACGCCACTGCAATGACCCGAATTCGATTCCGAATGTTTGCTCTAGTGCAAATATTTGGTGTAGCAACAAACTAGGTCTGTGACATAATAATCGCAAAAGAATTAGTTTCGTGGGGTCACATGGAATTAGTAAGCGCAACTTTAGCTAGATGTCAATCTACGAGTTGTTAATTAGAACGAATTTATCTGCGGAACGAGCATGATACTTGAAAAATACATCAAGGGTTGTGGCTTAAGTTTCAAAGCCCTTTCAAACCTTTCCTTGATGTAGACCTAGAACAAAGGTAAGGAACAATAATGGCTTTTTCGAAATTCTTGCTAGAAGGTACCCATGTTTTCCGAAAAAGCGGAGCTCTAGATTACTTTAGGTGAAGGAAAGAAGGTACAAAGATTGATTAACTGTGTTCCTTTTCTACCCGCAACACTTTAATGGGAGGAAGCGAAATGGAGGAGGATATACCCATATCCTCAACTGGAGTCATCCTTCCTCTGCTAAACAAATTTCCATAATTTGTCATCTCCTGAAGATGTCTACGTTGATTTGTTGGTTTACGCATTTCTACGTTGATTTATTGCATGATTCACTAAATGGTTAGTTCAAATTAGTTTATTACGTCACGGAATTATAATATTTTTTAACCTTCATTATATTTTTAAAAATATTCATATCAAACAAATCTAAATTACTACAAGTTCTTGATAATAAATAAAATAGTAAGCAAAACAATATTTTACAGCGCGATTCAATAGATTTCCATTAAAATTCATCACACACACCATTTGAAGGACGCATCAATTCAACATGGCAACCAACAGAACACGCGTCGTCCGTCCAGATAGAATTATTTGCAAACACAATATTCAAACGGATTATTATACAACATTTGGTCGACTAGAGATAAACCACACACCTAATTTAATCTCCTCTATTTATAATCGTGTCCGAATTACATAAATCAAGCCAAAATACTCGAGCAATTGACGTAGATATACGTTTTAGATTTCAATGAAGCATTCGACTTTGTGGAGCAATTCTTATTAATTGTAAAACTCTAAAACACGTGGTAGCCTTGACTAGAATTTACATATGATATTTCTATCAAACTTTAATGAATTTAAATTAATCATTGCTTAACTCATTTCTTTTTAATATAAAAATTGTAAGTATATCGCCCAAGGATGTTACTTAGGGTCGATATTGTTTTTAATTGTTCTAGATTGTTTTTACAAATTTAATTACATACTGTGACTGAAATTATAATACATAGACATTTAGACATACCTAAGCTTACGTCTTTGTCCAATAGAGGTAGGCAGAGACCACAGATTGCCACTTGCTATGATCCAAACACACTTCTTTCGTTTCCTTAACATTCATAGTGTTAATTTGTTGTTCCAAATTACAAATATCTATATTTAAATCAGGATGCTATGCCATTAACCTCAAGATCATATAACACGTAATAAAAGTGGATACATAAAAGAGGTGTGTCTCAAAATACAACATTTTTTGCGTAGGTATATTTTGATAAGTAAGTATGCGTAGATAAATATGTTGTAACCTTGCAAATTATGTTTTTGCAGATCCAAAAGCGGAAGGAAAAATTATGATTGGAGTATTTACCAACAAAATATGGACTTAGCGAAGTAATAAAAACAAGGGCGAGGTGATTTTGTTACGTGTTTTAAATTGTTTACAACAACAAAATTTTAATATAGGTTCCTATCAAAAATTTACCCAAAAAAACAAATTTTGACATTGAAAACTTGTTAGAAGATAAGAAAACAGTCAATAGGTACCTGATATTAGAGGTTTATGTCGATATATCGGTGTGTTTATTTTTAAATGAGATGGGTTTTTTTTGCACAGGGCAGAAATCTTTTTTTGCACAGGTCGACAATGCGAGAATAGTCCATTGTTTTAATAAAGCCAACTAAATATTGTAAAATATACAGAAGTGTTAACCTTCAAGTACTTAGTTGTTTATTCCGATATGTGGGCGTGTATCGTTGCATTGGTAATGTGATCATTTTGGGGTCAAATGTGTCCTAATGAATATGTATAGTAATGACACCATCTGGCTCAGGTAGTGAATCAGTGAAACTTATATATCAATTATCATTTTCCTACGAGTGCATTGCATATAGCGCAAATAAAGCAAAATTAAATGTCATTGGGAAAAATATGATGCATGTTATTTATTTACCTACACGATGTTTTATATTTAGAGCCATATTTATTACAGACAGACAGACGAAATAGCAAAATCGCAGCTACAAACTTGCTTAATTTGCTTATCGTATAGTAAAATTAATAATGTTTAAATAGCTACATTCATTACTTCTCAAAATGGTCAAAAGAAGATTGATGTTCTGTAAGTACTTACACGAAAATCTGAAGTTAAGTAACCGATGATCAGCAAAATGCATTATAAAAAAGGGCAGGCAAAATCACTTTATCAGATTTGAAGCCACATTTGGTTCGTCAACGGCGAAGTATTCTATTTTCTTAATTCGAAAATTTCGTTTTTCGAATACCTTAGTAAATTGATTTTCTAAAGACAAGAACGAGACAGATACTATTTGCTGAGAGACATTAAGAAAATAAAAGCATACACCTTTGACATATAAAAAAGATAATAACAAAATCTGCCAATCATTCAAATAGGCAAGATAAAAGATAACGTAAAACAGGAAAGACATGAAGGATATGAATATTAGTATAGGGAGAGAGGTCACGATCGCCACAGATAACCTAGAACTTGCTCGTGCACTAAGACACAGAGCTGTTATTGAAACACGACGATCGTCTCCAAACAAGGTCATAAGTCAATGACTAAGTATTTACGAGATAATTTTTTTAGGCCCATGGTTAGTAACTTTTGAATGACAGGGAAAGAATCATTCTATGAAATGATGATGATTAATTTAACAAAAAATATAAACATGGATCTCCTTTATGAAACTAAACAGTTTTTTCCACGCTAAGGCAACAGCTGATCGATATATTCCTTGGATTGCTGGCATCCTTTTACACCTGTCCATATCTCATTATGGTGTCTCCTGGTTCTGTCTCTCGTACATAAACTAGTGCTCATATATTCATATCGGTTTAAACAGAGCATCCAGATACCAGAAAACTAATTGATTTCTTACAATTAACACCGATTAAAAGGTATTCAATTAGAGGTAGGGAGCTCTGCCTACCTCATATTAGTAGCAGAGGCGTGAGTACAGCGTAACTTAAGTAATGTTAATTCAATGAAACCAATATTATTTATTTCTATAAACAAAATTTTAAATACAATGACACATGTAAGAGGAGAATTAACAATGTAAGTTATGTATGTACAGTAAGGGACTCTCCATATACGACGGGTTTGCTACATATACAATGGGTAAAATATATAACAGGAAAAATAAATAAAATAAAAAAAGATAAAAGTGACCGGGCTTTTGAAACTGTGCCTAAAGAGCTCTAGTATAAAGACAAACGTTTAATCCACTGGGCTACATGTTATATTTGACAGTAGTCGAATTCTTTTGCATCGATTTCCCCCGTTTCCCATGGGAGTTTAGAAATTCCTTTCTTAATTAGATATCTGCATCATTATAACGCTCTATTTCTCGTCTCTACTACTAGCAGTTTAGGCTGTTCGTTGATCTATCATTCAGTCAGTCAGTCAGTCAGAACAAAGCTTTTTATTGACATAAGTATATATGGTAGGGGTTCTTTAACAATAAGCTAAGCTACGTGGAGAAGGCAGTTTTTAAGCCTATTTACTGAATACCTAAAAAATACTTAGGGTATGCTTGACCGCAATCCGGGATTTGTTGGGTCTGGCAATTACAGAGGAACGACTGCCATCTGACCTCCCTGATCACGGGAGCTTGGTCAAATAAATTTGTCCAATAAAATCTCCCGGGGGCTTGGTCAAATAAAATCTCCCGTGATCAGGGAGGTCTTGGTCTTGGTAAAACAAAACTTGGTGGGAGGGAGCTTGGTCTTGGTAAAACACACACACATATCTGCATATTCAGGCGTCTTGGTAAAACGCCTGAATATGCAGATATCCTCATGATGTCATTTTTTTTTATTTAAGAGCAGGGCTCTTGTCTGTGAAGTAACCGCCATTCGGTTCGATTTTGTGTAAGTTTCTTGACAGCCTGGTACGACACGACCTCAGCTTTTTCTTTTATTTAGTCCATGTAAGTTCGTGTCGGTCTTCCTCTTCCTCTCTTGCCCTCTATCTTTCCTTCCAAGATGGTCTTAAAGAAGTTGTCGTGTCGCATCTGGTGTCCTATCATTTTCCCTCTTCTATTCCCTATGGACTTCAATATGTTCCGCTTCTCTCCAACCATACTCAACACTTCATCGTTGGTTTTCATTTCTGTCCAGCTTATTTTCATCATTCTTCTCCAGCACCACATTTCAAATGCTTCGAGTTTCTGTCTTTCTTTCTTCGTTAGGGTCCATGATGTCATAAAGAAGCATATTTTCAGTAGCGAGTGTATGAACGCTCCCTAAATGTTTAAATGAGCAGAAACTATTACAATTGAATACACAATCGAAAAGGAATGTTCTATGTTAACAATAAAAGTCATTGAAAATATACAATGTAAAGTTGTAAAGGCTTAGAGTTTTTCAAGAAAGCAGATAGTGACAATGTTTTGTTAAGTGTATCAAGTGTGATGTAATAAATAAAATAAAAAAATAAAATAAAATAAAAGCATACGCTTCAAATAAAATGGATTGCAACTATGTAACTATTACTTTTTTCGTTTTTTACTTATTATTTACAGTTTACAGATAATAATCAATTTAATGTAACTTTTTTTAATGCTAATGTAAATGAAATCCAATAATTTTAACAGATTTTTAACGTTAGTGTGGGCCCAGAAGAAGCCTATTCACTCGAACTATAAATATTATTATATGAGCTCGGAAATACAGACTACAGAAGGGAATAAAAGATGATGAAAAGCGCTCGGTGCGAATCTGCGGCATTTCGGCAAGTTAAGGGTTGTACAGTCAAGAGGAACTAACGCTTGACAGTTGCAGTGCAATTTTCTCTCTTGCGTGTACGGAATAATAACGGTACAAAGTCCAAAGTGGCAAGCTTGACGTGCTCTTGAGTGTACCCCGCAGTGCATCATGCAGCTCCTGAGCATCTTGTAATTAGTGAGTTTTCACTTCACAAATAAGCTCATTTCAGGTATACTGTAGAAGCTAATAAGTGGTATGCGATGGTTTTACTGTATCTGAGGGAACGCCTGACCAATTATTTTCAGTATCACTCCTGTTTTATTCTTTATTGTACACACATAGTTTGATACTTAATTACTAAAAAATGTTACAAAGGCGAGCTTATCTCTATAAGAGATCTCTTCCAGCCAACCCATCCGGTGTCAGAAAAGCTATAAATTACGGGCAAAAGACTGTGTGCATTAATTATAGTAGTTATAAAAATAAATATTAACAGTTACTACTAAATTACAAAAATACAACATAAGAAATATATACATTTATATATAAATACACATACATACACACATATATATAATATAATATACATAAATACATGCTATTTAATATAGTGAAGAAAGATAGTGTTGTTTTACTTGCTTATTAAAGGAAGTGATAGATGGACTATTTTGAATCTGTTTCGGAAGTTTGTTCCACAGCTGCACGGCTCGGACAGAGAAGGAGTTAAAAAATATTTATTGGTTTTATTGGTACTGTTTTATTGGTTCTGGAACCACAAGATGCTCTGCCTACCTTGTTAGGAGTTACATGCGCAAACGTATGAATTAATAATAACAAATGTGTTTTATTTTGCTCGAACAACAAAGGTTAACTAAAGTAATTGATTAAGAAAAACATGGAAGTACCTTTATGTGAGACTGGAGATTACCCAATTATTTTTTTTACCAGCCCATATACGTCCCCACCGAGGGGCTCGGGCCTCCCTTCGAAACACGAAGGAGATTTAGGCTATAGTACACCACGCTGGCCCAATGCGGTTTGGGGGACCGCTCGTTTTTTGAAAATTTTCTTGGACGGGCGGGTTTCATCACGATGTTTTCCTTCACCGTTGAGCAAGTGATAATTAGAAATCCGTACATAAATCCGAAAAGATGGATTTAGTGGTACCAGGATTTGAACCCACGACCTTCGGATTACAAGTCTGGCTCATTACCAACTGGGCTATCAAGGCTATACCCAATAATACCCTCCTGTGTTATAGCTCTGATGTATGTACTATGTATGTAAATCCTTTATTTTATAACAAAATTACAAACGGATTAAAAAAACATAGAGCGACATGTACCTTCACGAATAACGATAAAGTTCTTTCAGATCTACATATTACTAATCATGGTTGCATCGGCTATAAAGGACACCGAAAGCTTTAAAATATTGAGCATAAAAGAAGTACGGCCAACACCGAACATTAATAAAGTAACACCGAAAATAGAAGGATATAGAAGTTGGATTACTAACATAGTTGAAAGACAGTTTGAAAATAAAGACCATAAATATTCCATTAATATTTCAACAGACCAACACATTAAAACAGAATTACCACCAATGGCAATAGTTACCAAAAGCAGCTATAAACTGAAAAAACAATTAATAAAAAACTATTTCTTACAAGGAATGATGGGCCATAAACAAGGAATAGTTGATGAAAGAAAAAATAAGTATGAGAAAAAGGAATATTTTGGATACCCGGAGACTTACACGGAATTTGAAATGGATAACTCTATCAACGGGTGAAAGACTATTTGATTTAAGCGACATTTTGTTAAGTTTACAGGAGAAAATATTAAAGTTCTCGTTTTCAGATATAAAATCATTAAAAAAACTATTACACATAGCCTTCCGCCCTCGACTTCGTTTCCGTGGGAATTCGGGAAAATTATGTAGCCTATGTGTTAATCCAGGCTATCAGCTACCTCTATACCAAATTTTATCAAAATTGGTCAAGCCATTTGAGCATGAAAGAGCAACAAACATCCATATATCCCTCCATACATACAAACTTTCGCGTTTATAATATTAAAAGATTTCCCACTTTAGCTGTTTTCATTAATGAAAATATGTCATTTTTTTACAAGGAATAGCTGATAAAAGAATAGATGCAGATGTTTATGTGTGAGAGAGAGAAAGAAATACATTTATTCATGACACGGTACATGTAACATACAACACAACACAAAAAAACAATTAATGAAGAAAGTACATTAAGTAAACATGTAGGTACATGTACCGCATCGGTGAATGGGCTTTGGCTCAGCTTAATGTTGTGACAGTGCCACAACGCTGTTAATTCTGCCAACACCCAAAGTTCTTCGGAACGCGTCCCATATAAATGTATAAAATAATAATAATACTGTAAAAAAATAATTAATAAATATTTAGTCAATAAGCAGATGTTTGTTCTCGGGTCATGTGGGTATTCGTATTATTTCTCTGCGTATATTCCTAGGGACCCACGATACAAGAGAAAACCTAGGCCCATACCTTTGAGTGTATAACTTCTATGTATTTATTTATATCAATGGTTTAAGCGCCAAAAAAGTAGTCAGATTAACGAGGTTTATTTGAAGCGGAAAAATGCGCTGATTCCTAATCCTTACTAATATTCGGAATCAGCGCTTGTATGGATGTATGGATGTTCGATACTCTTTCACACTCAAGCAGCTGGACCAAAGCTGGAGCATTTATATTCTAGAAATTTGCAGGTTTGTTAGGTCACATCCAGATTATTATACAAAACGATCAGACATACCTACAAAATACTCGCTACGAAAACAAAACCAAATAATGCTTCCTAATTCCCGATTAAAAATGCACACGGACGGACCATTTGTAATGTCAATAAAAATATTCAATAAATTACCAGATCGCATTAAAAACATTATAAATAATAATTCATTTAATCGAGCTTTAAAACAGTAACTAATAAAAAAATGTTACTACTCTATATGTGAATATCTTGAAGACAAAACCATTTTATCTACATCTTAAACAGAGCCAGTTTTTTATTTTATTTTACTATACATATTTAAGGATGCGATACTGTACTATAATAGAATAAGTGATATGTTATGGTATCGATGTATAATACGACAAGTATTAAAACATAGCCGTTTAGAATAAGTACTATTCTGTAACTTTGCCGTGCCCTACTGGGTCATAATGTGATACTAATTTTAAGTTTCCATCTATGTTACCATTATGAGAGCAATAAAATATTGAATTGAATTGATAAAATTAAGTATGGAGGTAGCTGACACCCTGGCTTAACACATAAGCTTCATGATTTACCCAAATTCTCACGGGAACAAAGTCCTGGGCGGAAAGCTAGAATATTCATATATAAGTCGAAACTAGATAAGGTGTCGCTTGAATCGAATAGCCTTTAACCTGCCGAAATGATTAACAGAAGGAAAAAAAGAGATGAATTCCCTCCAAGTGATCCGCACGAGTATGATATCTTTAACGTCTTATCTCGTGTTATAAGTGGACTTGTAGAAATCACACAAGGTGCAGCTTTCTCATGGGCCAGAGGAGGACCAAGTGATTCAAGATGGCAATAATTACCTAATCAATTACGCCCAACCGGTCAGTGATAAAAAAAAATGTTTTTTCTATCAGAAAAGTAACGTTTTTCCTGTATTCTCCTTTAAAAATTTCCCGTGGGAACGAATATGTGTTAATCCAGTGTGTCTTAGAGTGCCAAATAATTTTAAATTTCGCGACATTTCTACACATGCTGTAATTGCTCGTAGCGCCTTTCGAAATGCAACCCAAATAATCGTTGTTCTGAATGAAGTTCAAATACTCGACAACAGATGGCGCCACTACACTTAATTTCCAAGTTGAAGGGTTGGAAAAGCCCTTATATCTTTAAAAACACGTTCTTTAGGTTAAAACAGGAACTATCTTGTTCGAGGGGGGATAAAGGGCTATCACACTATATAAGTCCCTTTATCGTGCTGGGATTCCTTTTTAAGTTTTATCGGCACGCACATTTAATTAACTTAGTTTTATTATATATAATGATTAGTTTAGTTTTCTTTAATGTAAAAGTACCAAATAAATGTTTTTATATTTCTATTTCTATAGAAGTTTACCAAGATGAACTTTGTTGCACACAAAATACTTAGAGTACATTTTATTCAAGAAAATGAATTCAAATGTGCGCGAAGGTAGCCTTAGCGCCAAGTGAAATCTCTTCCAGAGTCATACTTAAATTAGGTAAAACAATTTAAAAAAGTTGCTTAAACACGCATTTTCATCTTGAAAAAATATGTCATCTTAAAACCTACGCAGCTTGTTTTAATTTGAAAAATATGCATAAAATTTCCGTGACCAAGAAAATAATTCCAAAATGGAAAACTGGTTTCTAAAACCAATCACTAGGTCACGTGTCGAAAATGTTAATGATAAGACGAAGGCACGTCACTGACGTCACAGTTGTTTCTTATTATTTTGTTATTTTTATTTAATGGGCACATCTTTTTTATTTTTGGATAAAATAAAAGCTTACGACATACACGGAAAGAAATGGGGTGGTGTTATTCTCAACCGATCAACACATAGAAACACTGTTGTGACATATGAATTGTTTACTTGTCGTTAGCAATAACTTGCTTTAATATTAATTTTATCACAAAAATCCCCTTTGTGTTTCGAAAGGAGGCCCGAGTCCCTCGGTGGGGACGTATGGGATGGTAAAAAAAACTCTTCAATGGAATACTATATTTTTTCAAGTAAGAATAATTTCAGGCGATTTTTTTACCAGCCCATATAGGTCCACACCGAGGGGCACGTACCTCCCTTCGAAACACGAAGGGGACTTAGGCCATAGTCCACCACGCTGGCCCAATGCGGGTTGGTTTGGTGGACCGCTCGTCTTTCGAAAATGAATTTTCTTGGACGGGCGGGTTTCATCACGATGTTTTCCTTCACCGTTGAGTATGTGATAATTAGAAATCTGTACATAAATCCTAAAAAACGAATTCAGTGGTACAGGCCCGCACCAGGATTTGAACCCGCGACCTTCGGATTACACGTCCGGCTCATTACCAACTGGGCTATCACTATCACACTCCTTTATAGATTAAAAGTTTCCTATTTTAATTTCAGCCGGAAGCCCCATTTATCGGTTAGGTTGTAAATCTAAAGGCAGGTCAGTGCGTCATAGACCGCGTGCACATTACTCTGTACTGTTTGGCAATAAATTCGGCACCGGGTGGCTATTCCACTAACCAATGGCGTCTCAATGGCGGTGGAATGATAATGGTGACCACTTCATCCGTTCACGTGGCGAAAAGAACTATACAGAGCGTAAAAGACAGCTTAGCAAAAACTGAAACCCTGGACTCAGACAATCATTCTGAATTATTTGCAAGTGGAATTTTTCTCCAGACATTTTTTTTTATGTTTTTTAATATTTTTGCGTCCATTTTTTATTATTTAATCGAATACATTCCATTTAGCAATAAAAAACCATCATAACAAGGTAAAACACGAAAACCAGCAATGTACATCGCACTGCGACAGTTCCAGCATCGGGGGGATCGCGCGCGGGGCGCGGTTTCGCAATACGTTGCGTAGCGCTAAAGTAGGTAAATAATGAAAACTCCTTAACGTGACGTTTCCGAGAAAAATAATTACTTATAGCTGATGATAGTTATGGGTAGATTTCACCACTTACGTCTAAGCTGTCCTTCACACCCTGTATAAACCTCATACATTTGACGACAGCTACCATGAGGTCCCGTACGTAGTTTCGAATGACGTTGAAGCGACGCACGCTGTAGCGAAAAACTTTTCGCGTGGTACGTTGGAGCGAAAGTTCATTGAAGCGAACGCCACGAAGACGAACGACACTGAAGCGATCACCGTTGTGCCGAAAAATTTTTGAGGTCTTGTACGCGGTATCGAATGACGCTGTAGCGATACACGTTGTGGCGAAAAATGTTGAAGCGAAATCTACGAGGTCGAATGCCACCGCAGCGAGAAACATTGAGGCGAAAAACATTCGTAATAGAGAAAATTACTAATTTTTTAAGCGACAAAATAATATCACGTATTGCACCAGACTGGCGACGCGAAAGCCACCTGTGCATAAAAAAAATAAGTCAGATCATGTAGAGTCCATAAACTTACTTGATATTATTAGTAGATTGTAAGAAAGTTAGTTTCGGATGACAGCATCATAAGTAATTATTCTGGACCTTCCGTGTGCGGGCAAATCGATAGATCTTGACGAGATCTTCGTTTCGAATGACAGCTGTCACAATTAAAACAGCCATATCTATGTGAATAATTATCATTGACCTTCCGTGTGCGGGCCAAACTATAGGTCACGACGAGATCTTCGTTTTGGATGACAGCTGTCAAAATTAAAACAGCCATATCTCTGTAAATAATAATCCTGGATCTTCCGTATGCAAGCCAAACGATAGGTCTCGAAGAGATCTTCGTTTCGAATGACAGCTGTCAAAATTAAAACAGCCATATCTCTGTAAATAATTAGCCTGGATCTTCCGTGTGCAGGCCAAACGATAGGTCTCGACGAGATCTTCATTTCGAATGACAGCTGTCAAAATTAAAACAGCCATATCTTTGTATATAATTATCATGGACCTTCCGTGGACGGGTCAAACGATAGGCCACGACGAGATCTTCATTTCGAATGACAGTTTCAATTTTGACAGCTGTCATTCGAAACGAAGATCTCGTCGAGACCTATCGTTTGGCCTGCACACGGAAGATCCAGGATTATTATTTACAGAGATACGACTGTTTTAATTTTGACAGCTGTCATCCAAAACGAAGATCTCGTCGTGACCTATCGTTTGGCCCGCACACGGAAGATCCAGGCTAATTATTTACAGAGATATGGCTGTTTTAATTTTGACAGCTGTCATTCGAAACGAAGATCTCGTCGAGACCTATCGTTTGGCTCACACACGGAAGATCCAGGATTATTATTTACAGAGATATGGCTGTTTTAATTTTGACAGCTGTCATCCAAAACGAAGATCTCGTCGTGACCTATCGTTTGGCCCGCACACGGAAGGTCAATGATAATTATTCACATAGATATGGCTGTTTTAATTGTGACAGCTGTCATTCGAAACGAAGATCTCGTCAAGATCTATCGATTTGCCCGCACACGGAAGGTCCAGAATAATTACTTATGATGCTGTCATCCGAAACTAACTTTCTTACAATCTACTAATAATATCAAGTAAGTTTATGGACTCTACATGATCTGACTTATTTTTTTTATGCACAGGTGGCTTCCGCGTCGCCAGTCTGGTGCAATACGTGATATTATTTTGTCGCTTGAAAAATTAGTAATTTTCCTTATTACGAATGTTTTTCGCCTCAATGTTTCTCGCTGCGGTGGCATTCGACCTCGTAGATTTCGCTTCAACATTTTTCGCCACAACGTGTATCGCTACAGCGTCATTCGATACCGCGTACAAGACCTCAAAAATTCTTCGCCACAATGGTGATCGCTTCAGTGTCGTTCGACTTCGTGGCGTTCGCTTCAATGAACTTTCGCTCCAACGTACCACGCGGAAAGTTTTTCGCTACAGCGTGCGTCGCTACAACGTCATTCGCAACTACGTAGGGGACCCGACTGGAGGCGCTATTAGCAACTGAATATTAAATTGCTGGTAGTTAGCTACTTAACGTACAGTTTGCGGTGGCGCTACTGTTCGAGGCGGTTGTCATCAAATGTTTGAGGGTTCTGTAGTTCTGATTTTTGCCACCTACATACATACATACGCTCATGCTCATAATCCCTTCGGGCAGGCAGAGCATCAGTGGTTCTAGAACCACTAGATGCCACGTTTGACACAAATTGTGAGGTTATCAGATGGAACAAGTTGCATAATGGTGAAAGGTGGTCAGCCTTTCGCCCATTATATAGCAAAACCAATACTGGCTTTGTTTCGGCGAGACGAGCTTTGACTACAATTTTTTTTCAAAAATTGATTTAAGTTTTTTTTTTATTATTATTATAAGATGGGTTAACTCTTGACCTCAATCTTGACCATAAAGGTCAAAGATGAGGTCGACGATCGAGCGAGTTAACCCAGAAAATGCCTATAAAGGCACTGGTACTCCCACGCACCGACGGAACACAGCAAGCTGTTTGGCGTCGGACTTCGGTAGGAGGGTGGTCGCGAACCAGACGGCCCTTTACAGAGCCTACCACACCGCATGAGACCATAGGACGAAACCTCAGATTCAGAAGAAAAAAAAAAGAAGTGTCGTTGCCTGGGATGGATTACTATGAGGCAGGTCTCATTAGTTCCTTAGTCGCCTCTTACGACACCCACGGAAAGAGATGGGGTGGTGTTATTCTCAACCGATCACCACACGGCAAAAAAGTAGTAATGATATGTCAAAAATTTAATACGTTAAGGTAGTTTCACTGGCATTTTTTCTTGTTACTAAAGTGTCAACTTAAAACTAATTATTGTTTCTACTTGTGAGGATCTGTAATTAGCTTATTGTTTTTTAAAATGTTTAACACTGTGTTTATTATAAGCTGTTGAACCTCTATTTAAATAAATAAATAAAATCCTCGCATCCCTCTTACAGACTTTTACTGTATACCTGGGAAGAGCTGGCATATTCTAAGTTATTCTTTCAATCCCAGTCCAGCATGGAAGGCCGTATGGTTTGCCACCTGAACGGATAAAATGGTCACCATTGTCATACAACCGCCACTGAGACGCCAATGATTAGCAGAATAGACAGCCTGGCGTAGCGCCGGCGCCATGTCCCGTCCTATATTGCACATTTAATTTTAAACATTCTAGTGTGTGTTCATTTCTATGTATTTACATTCTCAAAAGACTCCGAAACTGAAGTATGAAGAAAGTAATTTCAGTTTTGATGAAAGTTTAGTATTATAGGGTTTCCGTGTCTATAACGAGCTATGACCGATGTTGTGCCATCATATAGATAGTTCTAATGTTGACGTGTTCTTTGTAGCCTGTACATTTACAGGCTAAAATATAGATAACGCGATTATATGGGTCAGATAGTATCAAATTGGTGGCAGGTATCTAAGCAAAAAAAAACAGAAAACGAAATCTTACAAAAAGTAATGAATTTTCAAGAAAGAGTAAACAAATTTTCCACTAGACTCAGAACGTCTAGGACAACCTAGAAGGCTTGATAATGTCTAGAATGTCGTCGATGTTGACATACCTACATCATATTGATATTACAAGACGCCTATTGTTCAGCCTAGCTTGGAATGTCGTTCGCTATCCACTTACAAGACGTAAATCGAGGCCCTTGCATTCCAATGATACTGTAAATATTTTTATGTAAGTTTTACTTAGGGTATGACAGGATAATTTCTAAGTTATAAATATGGAGTGCCTTTAAATAAGTTAGCAAAACTTAAGATTCTGAACAATATATGAAACTAGCTTTTTCCCGCGGCTCGCACGCGCAAAGAACTCTTTTAGTCACCCATTTCATGCTTGACCCCTTAGGAGATTTCGAAAAATCGCGAAACACGTGTTTGTTTATTTGCTTCAAGGTATATCTTGACGAAGTTTCGAGTCAAAATGTCCAAAAAAATTGTTTACCCCATTCAGGCTTTGAACCCCTATTTCATCCCCTTAGGGGTTGGATTTCGAAAAATCCTTTCTTAGTGCTTGCCTACGTCATAAAAGACACCTTTTTGCCAAATTTCAGCTTTCTAGGTCTAAGGGTTTGGGCTGGGCGTTGATGAGTCAGTGAATCAGGACCTCCAATTATTATCTTATTTTATAGATTCTCAAAAAAACATTAATCTTCCCTGCCCCTCAATGGGGACGTAAATGGGCTGATAAAAAAATAAAAGGACAAGCTGTATAGAGAAAGGAACTTTTTTTCATAAATCGTCCTAAGTATGTTCCTTAGGGAAAGATACTCAGTTTCGTGGTCTGAGCATCACATCCTTGCGTATGTATTTATTTACAAAATATATATCTATTTAACATCCGTAGTATGTACAAGCTTTTCTTAGATGGCACTGTATGAATTGTCGAAGAATACTTATTATTTTTTGATTTACTGAC
This sequence comes from Aproaerema taeniolella, assembly GCA_949987775.1. Classification (NCBI taxonomy): domain Eukaryota; kingdom Metazoa; phylum Arthropoda; class Insecta; order Lepidoptera; family Gelechiidae; genus Aproaerema; species Aproaerema taeniolella. Next base: position 17,749,251 of record OX465245.1, read on the forward strand.
CTGGTGATGTTGTCTTGTCTTTCAGCGATCTGCTGCAGCCCCACTGCCTCTCTGAGCTGCATGGCCATCGCCGCCCTCACTGCTTCAGTCGTCTGCCACTCTTCGATTGTCTCACTTAACACCTGAAAAAGGACGCTGGATTAGTTATTACAAAATAAAACGTATACCTAAGAAGTACCTGCCCATACAGAGCCTCTAGTTGTTTCTAGAAACCTCTACGGGTTTTGTGTCGTCTTCGTAGTTTTTCTTTTTACTGTTTTTTCTATTGTCAAATAAATAAATAAGGCAATTGCTCACCAACAAGCTTTTTAAATGTAAATAAAGACAGGATAGACCTTAGAGTAGGTGATAGAATGACCTCATCGAACACCAGAAGAACTGTAGTAGAATGTTAACAGCGAAATTTGAAAAAATCTGTACTTTGCTAAAGGTCAAAAATCCGTTGAACAAATGCAAACTGTACTATTTACTACTGGACCGTCTGAGAATCTTGAACTCCTCATATACATTATTCAATCGTCTAAGCTAAGGCGAAAGCAATCGATAATAGGGCGGGAGGTCGCTGACACTACGTCGTCCTTAGACCTCTTTCATTCATCGGACTAGAAAGCAACGGCCTGGAGAACATTCACATTACTGCACCGAATTTTACAAAACAAAAAAGGGCATTCTTAATCTTTTTCTTACTAGCGCGTTAGTCCCGTTTCTCATTCGAGATACGCTTGACGATGATTTATCAAATTAAAATATGATAATGACAAAAGTGTAGGTTCATTACCAAATCTTTGTGAAATCTCTGTAAAACTCTTAGATTTGGTTCAACTTTCTGACTGTTCTGTCAATAATAACCCGAATGAATTGTTAGTTTGCCTAACATAAATTGGTAATAGTTCTATTTACATCGTTAAGGGAAAGAAGGCGTGAATTTGTAAAGTGGGACTATTAATACTACCTAACTCTTCACGAAGCGTGACTTCGGGTTTCACCTACAAAGCTGAAAGAATTATCGTCCACATACGGCTCGAGATTTCATTCGTCTACGAAAGAGCAATGAACTTCAAAGCAAATAACACTGAAACCTTCAAGGCAACCTTCAGCTTATTTTCTTACCCTCTCGGGAGTAATAAACATTTACTTTACTAAACATGTTATGATGATTAAACACATTTAAAAACGAAGTTTTGTAAAGACAACGAGGGCTTTGTTTATTTTTTAATTTCGGAGAGTTTGAGCTTGAAGTAAGACCGTTAATGGCAAAATATCGTACTCTCATTCATTCCCAGCTTTCTTAAACCAAAACAACACACCACATCCTCTGTATCTACCATACAAATAGAAAGCTACATATAACAGTCATAGTTTTAATGAAGTGTCTGGGGTCTTCTACAATGTGGTCTTAACTGGATTTATTAAAACCATCGGCTTTACTAACCTCAATATTATCAGCATACACTGGAGCATTCTTGAACACATCCTTCTTCACAACAGCAACAAACGGGCCCTGGACTCCACCGACGAACTTCTCGCAGTTGAAGAACAGAGCGTCTTTCTTCACCATCTCTCCTTCTACTCCTGGGAATGTAGGGTTCATGTCCACTAGAGAAGTTGGAGCTACAAGGGTATAGTCCCAGAAAGACCAGGCTCCATATTGGTGCAGCAGTAGAGTCGTAGCAACATCGTCTGCCAAAACACCAGTGAGTTTGGAGGCAGCAGGAAAGAACCCGATCATTCTCTTCCCAGTTCCGCTGTTCTCTTGCAATCTCAGCTCCAGGTTGTTAAGGTCGATGAAGCCTTCTTTTGATTCAGGGATTTTGATAATCTGTTGGAAGAGAAATGTTTGATTAAGTATTTGTTTCGAATTGAATGATCTTGATGTCTTACTGTTTGCTCTGGTCCTAATTAAAAATTCGATGACAACATCAGAAACATATCATTAAAATAGTATTCCAGCCAATAAATGTTTTTTAGGCAATATTGTTTGATATTGACGTTATTGTAGGTAATCGACTTTTCTTATCTTCTTCTTATCGTGTTAAACCTTCGCGAGCTTTTTGAACACATGGTGTACGAGATTCGTATCGCACGCAGCGTGAACAAGCAAGCGACGAATTAATTTTTTACTTTACAATTTTTTTACAATTTTTTACAATTTTTGTCCTCACGGTTTTACTGTAAAATCAAAAATGGCCGAGTTATTCAAGAAAAACCGTTTTTCGAATATACACAGGAGCCTGATTCAATCTACTTTTTGAATTAACACTCCCAGTGACCCCCATTAAAGAGTATTAATACTGTACCACGGTTAATAGAAATCAAAGCCTGGTCCGGTCAACTGTACCACTGTTAATTTTTTTTAACCGTGGTCCGGTCAAGTGTACTATCCAACTGTACCAAGGGCAAGAAGCGCCCCGGAGGGACCTACGAAAAAAAATCCAAGAACTGATTAATTATTCATGGGTAGGGTCGGATTTTTGGATATAATGACTGGACTAAGGGGCCGGTCCTTAGATACGCCAATCATAAGGACGATCGTTTGTGGCTATAACGCAATTTTAGTTTATATCTCATATTTCATTCCTTAAGTTAAATCCTATTACCTATGTCAGACGTGACGTCAAGTAGGAACCATACAGTGCTTTGCCCAGGCGTGTATGTTTAAGAGTGTATGAATGGATGAATGTTTCCGCTAAAAACTGAGATTTTTTATTTAATAAGAAAAAATATTTATTACAATTGCATACCACACTTACATAACTATCCATAATACGAAAAATGAATAGAATAAGTCAGATGCCAACTTTTCTCAACCAACAAGGTACTCCCAAGTACTCTTAGGTACTGTAAATTTTTTTATCAATACAATTTTGATTTGTATTGTGGACAAAACACTATTCTTTGTCTTACTTGATTAATCTCAATCAAAGAGTAAAATAATTAACTCTCAATGTTCAATCTTGTTTGTTACCTACCTATTCATTAATTGTCAGACGCCAAAGGGCTCTAGTCCGGAACCATATGACGATCTAATAAATAAATTATTAAACTGCGCACATACACACACACACATGCACGTACACACATACACATCTGCACACTCTTAAGATTTAAGTAAAATTAGATATCTTTTTGTTTTATTTTTTTTTCTTTTTTAAAAAGTTGTAAAAAAAATTGTTATTTAAACTGGGAATGTGCGAGGCACACCCAACACAAGCAAGTTAATGCTTACTGGGCTGGCCTCAAATGAGAATGTAAAAATTACTCTTCGAAATAAATGAATTTTCCTTTCATTTCATTTCATTTTAAAGGTCCTGGTACTGATCTGGTGTAAATTATCACAAAGAGGTTTAAACATGAGGTAATTGATCAGCATTAAAAGGAAAGTCTCGAAAAAACCTGAACAGCCGATCTTTAAAATAAGACGTCATAATTTAATATTAACCAAATTTAATAATACAATAGAAATAATCATACAATAAATCATACATAAACAATTAAATAATGCTACAAAGTACAGTATATGTAAGTAAATAAAAGTAAATTAATTTACTAAAAAATACACACACTTAAAAAATAATAGCAGTATCATATCTAGTATCAAAATAACTCGTAAACTTAAAATGTAAGAAGTAATTAATTTCTGAGCTTGCGCATATGGAACTTTTAAAATAATGTTTCAGAATATTTTAACTTTTACGTCGTACTTAGCTCCGTCGTCGTAGTACGATTTAACAATGTTTGCAGAATTCCTTTTGTATTACCGGTACCGACTTTTTCATAGCCAAACCATTTAAAAAAGATCTTTGTGAACCCATAATCAGGAAACAATTTATAAACGATAAAAGTGACAACAATACCAAACAAACAATTAAACGCTGTCCTACCATTAGAGCAGAAGCAATTGCGAGAACCACAACAAACATTTCTTGAAGTGAACATAAACACACAGCACAAGGGCAACAAGGCCAACGTCTTGAGTACAAAAACTACTAAGTTGTAGAAAGTGGACAGGATGATCTTTAAAATATCTTCCAACATGATCACTAATGTCATCAAGAACTTGCCGATGATTTGGATAGCAAAGCAGAACGGTCTCAACAACGGGATGCAAACCATTTGACCGAGTATTAATGGTATTTGTATGATGAACAAGGCGAATTCCATCTGGAAGAAAAAGTTCAAATTAGCGTAAGTACCTAGTTGCTATAGAATGTGAAACAAAATTAAGGAATTAAAAATTCGCTCAGTGATGGATAGAAGACTTCATATTTTCTTATTAATACATTCACAGTCCATTGCTCCATATATGGAACATGACGAACAAGCTCCACAAGTCCGTCCTCAAGCTTCACAAGAAACGACCGGGTACGCGATTAGTACAATACAGGAAACGCTGAAGAAAAAATGTTCCAGTGAATAGACATCTTCTGGGTGAGCTTGCTATATCCTCGACCACATCTTCGCCCCTGAGCTAAATTGTGCTCTAGAGTGAATCCATTCGTTTTAAAAAATAAACTTTTTGTATGCCATTAATAACACGTTAACAGTACCCATACAAAACATTGAATTAAAATAACTTTTTATAATATGTGATGCACTCGTTCAAGAATTTTTGACAAAAGAAAATGGTCCTGACGCCTACGATTCTCGGTTATGAAAATAAGGACAATAAGTTGACGGAGTACCAATTATATCATTAACATCTGCAGTGATACACAAATATTGAACGAGTTGCATCACATATGGTCTTAATAAGAAAATATGAAGTCTTTTATCTATTACTGAGCGAATCCCTAAGAATTTTCAACATTTATTCAAGGAACATATCCCGTAGATGTTAATGAAAAAAATGCCTTACAAAAATTTCTCGGCTAACGCCACACAAGAACTCCATATCTTGACAACATTCACATGGTCTTTTCTTACGTGGTCTTTTATCACGTGATCTTTTATCACATGGTCTTTTTCCAGTTTTCTTTTCATTAGCATCCCATACATATTTTAGTACGTTTCCTATACATGGCATTTCTTCTTGTTTTTTCTTCTTTTCCTTTTTCTTTCTTTTTTGCTCTTTTTCATCCTCTTTAAGTCTTCTTTTCTCTTCAGATTTTTGCTTTTTTTCATCTTTGCCTCTTCTTTTCTCTTCAGATTTTTGCTTTTTTTCATCTTTACCTCTTTTTTTCTCTTCAGATTTTTTCTTTTTTTCATCTTTACCTCTTCTTTTCTCTTCAGATTTTTGCTTTTTTTCATCTTTACGTCTCTTTTTCTCTTCAGATTTTTGTTTTTTTTCATACTCTTTAAGTCTTCTTTTCTCTTCAGATTTTTGCACTTTTTCATACTCTTCACGTTTTCTTTTGTTTTCATTTATTTTCTCTTTTTTGAAATTTTTCTCGTCATCTTCCCAAGGCATCATTTTGTCCCATAAGTATGTGAAAGCTGATTTTTCCTGGCATTTCTTTCTTTTCTTTCTTTGTTGCTCTTTATTACACTTTTTACAATCGCAAGGCATGAAACTCTTCCAAATTTTATTTAAAGGCCCTTCTTCTTGGTTTGTCTTTGTTTGTTTTTTCTTTAAGATTTTATCCTTTATTTTCTTCTTTATCTCTTTCGTCTTTACACCATATTTTACTGTGTGTTTCTTTTGAACTTTTTCAGGTTCACGCAAATAATTTGAAGGTCCCTGGTTTTTATTTATTTTGTGCATTTCCCCATAAGGACATTGTTGGTTTAAATTTGCCTCGTGGTTGCACTTTTCTGTGTGACCCTTAGAAAATTCAGGCGGGCAACTCCAAGGAGGTTCATCCGAGTAACTCCTAGGAGGTCCATCCGAGTAACTCCTAGGAGGTCCATTTAAGTAACTCCTAGGAGGTCCATCCGAGTAACTCCTATGATATTCATACGGCCAACTCCTAGGATGTGGATGTGAATGACTCATAGGATGTGGATGTGAATGACTCATAGGAGGTTCATGTGGGTGATTCATAGGAGGTTCATTTGAGGAAATGTAGTTACGGCAAGTATCGATAAATGTATCGAACATACCATGTTCTTTGTAAGAACATTCGTTGACTGCGATGATGTGATTCTTGTAAGACTTCTTGGCTCTACCAATTTTGGATGGAAGCCGTGTCACCTTTCTTCTTAGATGACTAACTGGGACGGAATGGTAACTAGAACCAGGCGTTACATATGAATAGCTTTCGTAGTTGGGATTGCCATAGTCATCCTCGTACCCCTGTAGAAAAAATTTGATTCATAAGTTGTAATGTGGTCACCTGGTTAGATGGCTGTCCTTATGCCGTAGCTGGATTGAGTAAAGGTGTTTAATTAAACTGCAGAGTCTGCTACTTTTTTATTTAAGCTTTTGCCACTTCTTTATATGTTATCCACATGACTCGAAAGAAGTGGTACTCGCATACTGGATGCACATTTGACGATTTTGTTTAACTCTTTTGAAGAGGACATTACTGACCAAATAGAACATGTTCAGCATTCTATTCTCAGAATCCAACGTATAATCAGCCGTAGGAAACATATCAGTATTGTTGGAAATCCATATTACTTTTTAGTAAAATCATTTTCCTACTCTAGTTCCATTAGACAAAAAACTAATGCCAATGGAGATAGTGCAAACAAATACATGACCTTCTATTATTTAAAAAAAATTAGATTAATTTAAATGTTTTAGGCTTTGTTTTCTTTTTGAGTGTCATGATATGGGTGGCATTCCAAAAAATCCTCATTAAATAAACTTAGATTAAATTCTTTAAAAAATGCCCTCTGACAAAAGTGTTCCATTGTAAGTTTGAAAACTTAAATTGATAAAGATTCTTACAATATACGGTGTTGTTTCCTGATATAAGTATATTTTCTTCTTGTACTGTGCCATATTCTATTATTAGGTATTCTTTGTTAGGTTCACCATTACAGTATATAATAACCCACAAAGTTTCTCTTAAAATATAAAGTCAAATAGCCTGAAATGGCTCAACGAGCTATGCGTATGTAATTATGATTTTTTTTCAGATATAAATAAATTAGTAAAAGTATAACTTTTATTGATCATGGAGAATGGATCTTGACTATATAAGATCAGAAATTAATCTGACAATCTGACACTGACGCTATTTGTCAATTCCGGTCGTAAAGCCATGGAGCTAATATTACTCTTTCTAATCATAAAGCCAGAGTCACACTGTCGTATCACACGACTGACAGTCTCAGTCAGGAAGGTACAGTACGACAAGGCTCTTTTGGCTGATGGTGCCAATTCCAGCAGGATATCATAGACATAGAAAAAAATAATAACATAAACACTAGCTTAAAAAAAACTCACGATGCAATAAAGTTTTGAATTTATTAATAACTAGCCTTCCGCCGTTCCCGTGGGAATTCGGGAAAATTATGTAGCAGCTTCATTGTAGCCTATATTACTCAGGGATAATGTAGCATTCTAATGGTGAAAGAATTTTTCAAATCGGTCCAGAGTTTCGTAGCCTATTCAATGCAAACAAACAAACAAATCTTTCGTCTTTATAATATTAGTGTAGATTATAATATTAATATAGTTTAGATGGGCGTAATGTTACTATTCTGCAGGGTGAAATTGAAAACATCCGACAAACTTTGAGGGATGAATCTCCCCATTATTTTTACCGTGTGGTGATCGGTTGAGAATAACACCACCCCAAATCTTTCCGTGGATGTCGTAAGAGACGACTTAGGAAACACAAATGAGACCTGCCTCCTAGTAATCCATCCCAGGCAACGACACTTCATTTTTTTCTGAATCTGAGATGTCGTCCTATGGTCTCATGCGGTGTGGTAGGCTCTGTAAAGGGCCGTCTGGTTCGCGACCGCCCTCCTACCGAAGTCCGACGCCAAACAGCCTGCTGTGTTCCGTCGGTGCGTGGGAGTACCAGTGCCTTTATAGGCATTTTCTGGGTTAACTCGCTCCATCGTCGACCTCATCTTTGACCTTATGGTCAAGATTGAGGTCAAGAGTTAACCCATCTTAAAAAAAAAAAGAACAACTTTTTCTATGGGACCAACTTTCCTACAAAAAAATAAAAATCTGTTGTTCCATACATTGTGGTTAAGTAGGTAATGAACTTTTGTATGGAACAGCAGATTTTTATTTTTTAGTAGGAAAGTTGGTTCCATAACCCATAGAAAAAGTTGTTCGTAATCATGGGTAGATTGGAGAGCCCTCAAAGTTTGTCGAATGTTTTCAATTTCACCCTGCAGAAAAGAGAATTTAAATCAGTATGTTTTACTCTAGCTGCATCATAGACATAGATAAAATAGTGATCTGCATACTATATTTGTGAAGGTTGTTGTTTCGTGGGCTGATTCACATTAATTTTCGCTAACTAATTAAAAATCACCCCATATATTTACTAAACGGGATGGCCAAGCTTTTAACCAGACACACTCTTGACCGACCACCCCAAACTCCAGTAGGTACGTGCCTCTGCTGAGTTATCGCTGTCGAGGGGGAACAATCATATTTATTCGCTAGCGTATATCTTTGAGTATGTAGTATTTTAGTCATTGGCGTATATGCAAATAGAATATAAACACTAGCGTGTATATGTAGCAAATTATGTCACGTCATCAACCCAAAACGTTCCCCACCAAGGAGGTCTTCGAAACAGTGAAGAGGATTTAGGCCGTAGTAGTTCACACCATGTACAATATTCCTGAATGAACGAATATGTTCATATGTATTTTACGTAACATCCTGAATGTTCTATGAAATAAAGCAGTTTTGAATTATAATAATTTTACCACGCTTGACTAGTTGGTGAACCACGCGCTTTTCGAATAATTTCTCAAAGTAAGTAAAAGAATAAAATTAAGTTTGAAATTTTATTAAATCTTCTAAACATACGCTTCCAACAACAATAGTAAACTAAACAATAACAAGTCAATAATTCCAAAGTAATGTTACATAAAAATAAATACTTAAAATCGACTATAAAATAAACAAAAACATTTAAAAAACTGAGCTTGTGGATCGTTTTCGGATCAATTTTTTTTAATAAAACTGTAAATTAAAGGAATAAAGTATTCAAAAGATTGAAAATAAATAAGATATTCTATGGTTAGAAACAAGAAAAAAACAGATTAAAGTAATTCTGTCAGGATTCTTAGTAAGTAAATAATAAATTAACAATAATAACACAAATATTAAATATCACGAAAGTAAAAACATAATTAAAATAAAAAGAATATAAAATCTAAACTTCCTAAGAAATAAAATCTACAAAACTGTCTATGTATGTATGTCTATGTCTATGTAAAGGCCCATAGAAAACTGTCTGATTAAAGCAAGTCTTGGGATTAGAAAAGTGGGAAACATTGTAGTGATGGAAATGAAAAATTTTTTCTTTTAACTAACAAACCTATCAATAAGATTTCGAAGGATACTGTGACTAGTCTTCTGATATCCGAAATATCCCAGAACCATCCTGGAGAGCCAACTATTAAGGAAGAAGTTGACCGCAAAGAAAAGAGACACAACGAGGAAAATGAAATTGGGCCTACAAATACATCTCATAGCCCTTCTACAAAACATATGATGGGTAGTTAAAAGAAATACGAGACATAATGGTAACAAAGCGAAGAGTTTCAAAGTGACTGTCAGAAAGTTGTAAACTGTACATAAGACAATTTTCACTATGTCTTCAATCATAACAATGACGGTAGTTATAGTTCTGATGATGACTTGGAACGCTATGCAGAGCGGAGCCATTAGTGGTAAACAAATACATCGATACGCCGCCACCATCATGGGCCCGAAAATCTGTAATTAAATAAATAAACGCTACACACTCAAACGTCCATAGTAAGGTTTTCCCTTGTAACGTGGGTCCCTTGGAACACACATACATCTGCTTCTTACACAAATATTTTTCCCGACTGGGAATCGAACCCAGGATCCGCCGATCAAGAGGCAGCGTCACTACCACTCGACCAAACCGGCCCTATTATAATACAATGATCAAAATCTCTGGCTTATTGACTAAAGCTACCGATCCCCCATGCCGACATGTACCGATGATTTTTTCCGAGTGTATTTTTGATGTATAGTTGCACTTGCACTGACAAATTACACAATGGTGAAAACCAGCGTTGAGGCTTCAACACATGCTGAGCTGTGTCTTGTTTGACATCGCACTACAGTACAATCCACTATTATGTCACACATTGTGTTGTTGTTTTTGCAGTTGTTTTCTTTGTCAATGTATGTTTTTGGTTATCGTTCTGTTTTTTTACGGGTTTTATTTTCTGTTGTGTTGTAGTCTAAAATTGTATATGTCAAGTAAATATCTTGAACCTAATACGCTCAGTTGCAGCAACTTTCATTAAAGTTAAAGCTTCTTTAAATGTAATGCCGTTCTTGTCAACGTCAACAACACGGAAAGTACCAGTATGATATTTAAAGTAGCATTTACTTTAATGGACATTTAGGTTTCTGCAACCGAGTGTAAATATTAATAAAATGTTATGGTATAACTAAATGTTGTTGATTCCTTTTTTTTTGTCAATTCGCGAATCTTCATCATAATTACAGTAATACTTACTCGCTCAACACGAGACACTCGACGTGGGCATGGGTCCTTTGGACACTGTGCACCTTGGTCCAACTTGGCAATAGCCATATTTTTGTTCTTACTGCACTCTTTATTCTTATTTTTAAGTTTTTCCTGTAGCGATTTGCCAATTTTAACTTTTTTTGTATCCGCTTTTACAATTTTAGATATCTTCTTACAGTCTTTCTCATTGGCTTTTTTGGGTAGCCGATTCTTTTTATTTTTCCAATAAAAGCACTTTTGCTTCAATTTGTCAAAAACAGAATGTCTACAATTGTCATCGAAATTGTTACGTATGTTTCTAGCATACTCTTCTAGATCATTTCGATTGGAGCAAATTACACTTTCAGAACCTTTGCAGGTCGTGCGTACATCGGAACAATTCATTGGAATTTCTTTCTCTCCTAAATTGACGATAGTATTTCCGCCACATTTACATTTTCGCTCTCCGAAATCGGCTTTAGTATTTCCGCCAGTTTGACATTCTTGCTCTGTAATATTCTTTGGAAATGTTTGCACTCCCAAATTGGCCATAGTATTTCCGCCAGTTTGACATTCTTGCTCTGTAATATTCTTTGGAAACGTTTGCACTTGCGAATTGGCCATAGTATTTCTGCCCGATTTACATTCTCGCTCTGTAATATGGAAGCAATTACATTCTTGCTCTGAAGTTTGGTTGAATTTACATTCTGGTTCTCTCAAGTTGACTACTGTGGTTTGGCAAGTTTTAGATTTTGGCTGACAACAAATGGCAGCAGGTTCCTTGGCGCAAGGGTTCAGATCCTTAAGTTCTGATATAACAGTAGTGATGTAACCATCATGAGACTTTGACGTGGAATTAACGGACGGTGGTCGAGGTGTACTCGTACAACGTGAAGCGCGAAAGCGTGATGACACCTGAACGCAGAAAAGATTTTAGTTTCTATAAATTGAGACTATGAAATCTGTGGTCAATGGATAGAAATCTTAACTACCGAACTTCCTATTGAAACCTCAGACTCAAATAGTTACATTACACACTTAAAGAGAGGAAGGAAATAAGGGTGCGCTACGATGAGGGTTTTCCAAACAAAGGGAACTAATAAAGTTGGCACCGTAGACATAATATCTCATGTGGTGCTTTGTGATCTATCTTGGGTCAGCTCCTTGCTGATTGGCATAAAATGGTAACTAATAGTCCTAATAGACTACCCGTTGATGAGAGCACTTGCTTGTACCGATCCAGACGGCCACTGCCGACTTCTGGTCAAAGTCAAAGTCAAATTGGTCTAACAAAGCTAGCTTAATTAACTGCTAACATGATGAAAAACTACTAACATGACCATCTGCCCTAATTTTAGAACGAAAAAGGCACATACCCTGCGACGTGAAGGTAGTCTACATCTGAATTCTTCAGATATATCGCTTCCCTTTATTGAAAGTGAAGACATAGAAGCCTTGCAAGAGGGAGACTCCCTCATACTCCGAAACGTGGTCAAGTTTGAACAAGACATCGTTTTTGGAGGATTAGTAAGTCGCTTGATCCGGTTGGGGATCTGACGGTTGGTTGGTAAGATGATTGATTGGTCAGTCGGCTGAGGTTTCTTAGCTTGTGTCAGTCTGCGGTATCTTAAATCAGCAGACGTAATATATTTCCATCCAGAAAAAAATTAAAGTATAATCACAATAGAAAAACCATTTTGAGGTTAACCAAGAGGTAAAATTTTTATAAAAAATTGAAATTAGATAGATTCTTTAGTATTTCTTGCAAACGTAGAATAGAATCTTGTATAAAACGATTTTTCAAGAGAATGACAGATGACGTATGATACTTTACTTCTTAATTATTATTTTTACTGTCGATGAAAGTGTGAGCCACCTTTTTTAGACGAAGCTTGGTTGATAAAAACCCTAACTCACTCACACCTAGACTCAGTAAAAGCCCTTGGACTTAGAAAACTGTTCGCACAGAGGTTTATTGATAATCATAGAGTTTTCAAAATTTTAACGAAGACCTGGACGCATAAATTGTATGTTCAGGAATAATATTTTCTAGTCAAAAAGAGTTCTGATTTTCTGGCAAATTTGATTTTTTGTTTTCTATTCATAATCTTTCGGTTTCCTATTCGTAAATCCATGAGGATTAATTATTTCTTCCTTAGCAACCAGTTACGAAATTTGGTGGCGATGATGTCAGCCGAAGAGCTTTAAATCAGTTACAAGCTCTCTTTCTACTAAAAAAGATTTGGCTGTATGGCTCCATCCTTTGCCTATCCTGATGAATAAAAGAAAACTACTATGGCCATATGGCGGTTTAAAAGCTCTGAAGGTTACTAAAGTTCGCCACCTGTGTTCGCCACATACTTGAGACTCGATAAGGAGGAGGAATGACGAAATTAATTACGTATTCGTTGTGAGACGTGAACAAATACAAAGTAAGTCTTTGAGGCTGAGCCAGACCTTGCAATATAAGATATCACAGACCTTTCTCAGACAGATTATGTTATCAATATCCGCGACAATGTTTAATGCAAAACATTTACTAACGTTTTATCCAACAATTCAACTTAAATACTAAATTACCATGTCCATGCCATGAATTTGCTCATTTTAATGTTCTCCTTTTCGAAAAAGGCAAAGGAATTTAAGACATACAGTCATGTCTTCAATGTATCTTCTTTTTAACCGACTTAAAAAAAAGTAAAAGGTTGTATATTCGACTGTATGTATTTTTTTATGTATGTTCACCAATGTATCCGCCATTATGGACCAATTTCCAAAATTCTTTTTTTGTTCGAAAAAGTATACTTCAGAGGTAGTCCCATATAAATTTTATCGAAAATAATCCAGCGCTTTTAAAAAAATTAACAAAAACCAAAAATACTACAAACCTGTACATCATCTAAATAAATGAGTGACATTTTCGTTTGTGGTTAGCTAATAGGCATTGTAGTCTGCAAAAAATACTAGTTTTCTAAATAAAATACTAGTTTAGGATTGAAGCCCTCCCGTTCTCCGTGAACCGATAGTGTTTTGTCTACGTAGATTGTAGAATTATGGCGGCGAGAAGCACTGCTGCGGCAATCTTTGCCTGTATCACTTGAATTATTTTATCACCACACTGTTTTAAGCTAGTTTACTGCACAATACACTATCAGTACTACACATTAAAGAACTCTTTAATGTAGAAAACAAAAATTCTATCGGCATTGCACGCAGAGTTCCCGCTAAAAAACCTAAATTTGCGCATCTACTGTTGATCATTTGATAATCCATCCACACTCCATCCATCAATCCATACATCCTCGTTATACCTACACGAACGCAGATAAAAAAAATATTTATGAAATCTGATTGGAGTTTTAAAAATAATCACTTCAATTAATGTTTTCCAATTACTCCCATTCCGTATTCTATGTAATAAATGTAATTATTATATACGTATGCATTTACATAAATGTGTAAAGTATTAGCAAAAATTAAGCAATACAAAATGAAAGGAATGTGTGAGTATGGAAAATTTCGACGAACAACATCAATAAAAGATTAATAAGCAATATGCAGTTGTCACGTGTAGGTGCATACACGTAGAGTGCACCGCCGGCCATGCAGCCGATAACTACATGCTCGATTGAAAGAATTTTCCACTACCACCCTTGAATTCTGGAGCAGTGATAAGTAAGACACCGGAAAAATTGAGAAAACCGTAACTTTACAATTTCACTAGTGATATTGTTATCTCCCGCGACATTTCAATTAGCCTAGTAAAATAAAAATTTCATGAAACTTTAAGAACTGCCTGCATAAATTTAGGATTAGTTAAACTAACTTAGGCTTTTTTTAGGTTTAGTTAGGTTGCATTATTGAAAAAAATTAAGGCAATTCATAAAGTAACGAGAGATTATAATCTTACTAAGAAAGATTACAATTTAACTGGTTTGACAATGTTACGGTGACAAGTATAACTTGTATAGTCGTTTTTAAAAGTCAAGATTTTCAGTTCCAGACGAAAAATCTTACATATCGTAAAGTATATTAATTAAAGGATCAAATCACAAGATCGACAGACAAATTCGATTATCTTAAGGAAGGTTGTTTAGTTTAATTAGTTAGACAATTGATATAATTAATTTTTGATTTATAGCTAAGTTATGTATGTATGTATGTAAACTCTTTATTGCAAACTCTTATAGACTAATATAAAAGATACATAGATGTGCAAAGGCGGACTTATCGCTGAAGGGATCTCTTCCAGTCTACTTTAGAGATGGCAAGAGAGAAACAGATGTGGTGCGAGTTACAACGCAATAATGTTTGCATTACTACCAATTAATTAATTAATAAAAAAAAACAAAAAAATAAGAATTAAGTTGTTAGTTATTGTTGTTAGTTGTTGTGTTGTTAGTTATAGTTTTATTTTATGTACCTTTTATACATAAAACTTACAAAACAAGTTGCACAAACAAAACTATTCAATAAACAGTAAAACCGCTGATGTAGTAAAACGTAGTTAGTAAACAAGTCGATGTTTTCAAGGAGAAACAAACGCATGTAATTTATAGTTTGTTCAGTGCATTTTCCTGTTGCAACTAATTAAAAAAGATTACTTAAAACGAACAACACACACTCGTAAATATTATAACTTGAAAAGTAAATAGTCTGCCATAATTTAATGAACCGGAGAGGAAGATATCGGATAATTTTGCTTACTGCATTAACATTAAAAGCTTTTAGATACAAAATATTTTATATTGAATTCTGAATGTTACTGAAAATAAGGAGAGTAGTGAATTACATTAGTTTTTTTAACTCTACGCCTATTCGCAAAGATACAGTAGGCGTAGTGCTCTTCCTCTTCAGTAATCTTTGATTACCAAATAACCAAACTTTTAATATTATAATTATAATATTTGTAATTTTATAATTATGGTTATTAACGATGATTGGTTTCCCAAGTAAATCTATCTATCTATACATATTATAAAGATGAAAGATTTAATTGTTTGTTTGCATTGAATTGTCTCCGAAACTACTGGACCGATTTGAAAAATTCTTTCACCATTAGAGTCCTACATTATCCGGAATGGACATAGGGTACCTGATTTTCCCGAATTCCTACGGTAATGAAGTCCCGAGCGGAATGCTAGTAAATAATAAAGATCTTAACAAAATTGCTTAGTATGGAAGCAATACGGCACTAGGCCGCCTTTAAATACAAAGTATACGGAAAATTATTAAGACCAGAGCAAATATAGATATATTTACTTAGATATATTTTAAGTTTGAAAGTGCAATTGACTATTTTAACTCCATCAAGGTCGAAGCTTCTCTGCTTACTCCAAAATGGACAAGTTTAAATTTAAACTGAAGAGTAATTGAATGGTAAATTATGGTAATCGTACTACGTGACCGAACTAAACCATAAGTTATGCATTGTAATGTGTGTAATATGCAATTATTTTTAATTACTTAGTTGACAAAGTTTGTAACACGAATCCGACTATGAAACTGAACCAAGAAACCATGAAACATGAAAATACAAAAAATTACACTTTCTATACGACGAATTAATCCAAAAGTTACATAGAAACAACTGGATGGAGCTGAAATCTAGTGTTGCCACATGAAGTAGACGTGAAATCTGTATTTTCATTACAAAACTCCGTATATAATCCGTATTTCTGTTTTTATTGAAATTTCGTATAAATATCCCGTATTATGATTGAAATTCCGTATGAATTCCGTATAAAAATTAAACGTAACATTTTTGAGTCAAGATTTAAATCAAAAGAGGGTGATTTCCCTAAAAGTTGTTTAGTAGTAAACGGGTTCGTTATCGTCGAGGTCATGATTTATTTCTTGGTTTCGTCTTCATTGAAGAAATTTTTCTGTATACTGCCACACTACAGTAGAGCAAACTCACCAGCGTTGTGACGAAATTAGTTAAAATTAGGTAAAGAAGGCTCGAAAACGGGGACCTTTTGAAGCTAATTCTGTGTTTAGAGTAAGTCCGTATAAAAATCCGTATCTTGATCATCCGTATTGAACTTGCAAAATCCGTACAAATACGGACAAATCCGTATATATGGCAACACTGCTGAAATCAAACCTGAAACACCTTTTACAAGGAACGATTTCAGTTGGTGAAAGTTCCGATTAGAGGGGCTTATTCACATCCTCAATTTTTACTACCTTAAAAAAAAAACTACTATTTACTACCTTTAAAGGAAGCACTCGTAGCCCAGTGGCATTCCCTGATCTTAACCGATCAGTGAGGTCAAGCAACGTGTACAGAGGCAGGGAACCTGATGGGTGACCAAAGTGGCAATCTATCACGAGCGTTTCCGTGCTTCGGAGGGCACGTTAATCTGTCGGTCCCGGCTGTTGTCGATTGAGTACGTCGTTCAAACCAAGTCAGAGGCCATTGTGCGGTTTGAAAACTCTGACACCAGGGTTAGCCAAGCTAGCCACACACTTGACTATACCCACACGATAAGAAGAAGAAGAAGACTACCTTTAAAGTAACCTAATAATATATCAAAATGTAATTAATGTTATAAAGAGGATACGGTTGCTCACACACAAAATAAATATGAAATTGCTCAATTTACATCCTTAATTTTCGTTAAAACTAACTAAAACCACTCTTCAAAATAAAAGTATCATGTTAATACGTACCTCTGCACCGCATTCCCTCCAGGGCCTAATTTGGCGCTCAGTCTCTCTTGAAGATACGAACAGGGCCACGCGTTGAGGCCTCAACGCCCTGAGGACCCTCGGTAGGGACCCCCCTAGTATGACTACGTCTTCTGGACAGGCCCCCACTGAGCTTCGGATTATTTCATGGGTCTCCGCCCTGTCAAATATAAAAATCATAGTCTTTATGCTGGAAGAAAGAAGGGGATTTTGCGAAAAGCCCGGGCTTCCGCACTTCACGCCCCATCAGCCACCTCGACCGCAAATTGCATGAAAACGAGCCCAACAGATTTTAGTACTTTAGTGCGCGTAGTGGCTGGATGAAAACAGCGGAGGATCGTGCAAAGTGGCGCACCTTGGGGGAGGCCTATGCTCAGCAGTGGACTGCACTGATATGATGAGTGCGCGTAGGTGAGTGGCGGCAAAGGTACTGACGCAAGTCGCGACCAAAATAATGCCCCTTCTCTAGTTCCAATAAAGAATTTTATCTAATTTATTGTTTAAAATTCTTGAAATATCGAATTTATATAAAACGTGCCTCAAGTGGTTCTGATCCACCGATGCTCTGCCTACCCCATATGGAATTTCAGTGTGAGTGTGTAGGTGTAAATATCGGATAGACATTTAAAACAAAAATCGTGATAAGAATCCATTATAATATGTTTAAAACTACGGTTTTTATTTTATTTATCTAATTGATGTAAGTACCTGTATATCTCGCTCTGTCCAGAGGTGTAGGACATGGCAGTGCATCTCGTAGCGTGCGTGGGCAGGATGTCGCGGGCCACCAGCTCTTCCAGCCATTGCAGCGCTCGGCCTGACCCACTGTAGTCACAATACACCACTGTGGACAAAAAAAATAACAATTAGAACTGCAACAGCGGACCGCCGCCGGCGCCGGTTTGATCAAGTGGTAGTGACGCTGCCACTTGATCGACGGGTCCTGGGTTCGAATCCCAGTCGGGGCAAGCATTTGTGTAAAAAGCAGAAGTTTGTTTTCGGGTTATAGGTGATTGTGTTTGTCTTATATATGTTCCAAGCGACCCACGACACAAGGGAAAACCTTAGTGTGGGCTTTTAAGTGTGTAGCATTATTTAGTTATCAAGGTTCATTATGATGATAGGAAAATTATGTGACAAATACATTGGACGTGAATCTTAGGTACTGAACAGCTTTCCATTGGATGACTTTTCATAAGTTCATCAGTAACCCACAAAACTGAACAACTTTCCCCAATGGTCGAAATATGAAAAAAATGTTTCGCTTCTCCAGACATCTTGTGCGATCAGGTGACTTGCCTTTGTATGAGAAGGTGAAATTTTATTTTTAAGAATTTCATAAAGTTTCCTTAGGAAAACTTGTTCAGTTTCATTTGGAGAATCACCCCCTAAAGTGTCGCTACCTCATTTAAAGTCAAATATAGGTCTTCTTCTTCTTATCGTGTAGGTATGTTTATTTAGCACTCTTTTAACGCCTGTCTAGAATGACGTATCACCTTTGTGTCACTGACTACTTGAAGTAGCCTTTCTATTTATAATTTTACTATAATAAAGGATTCGCTTTTCATCTTAATTACAATCAAGCGCTGATGCCAAGATTTAGTCGAGGGTCTAGCAGGTGCCTTAGAATTAGCGTTTCAAACCATCTCTACAGAAAACTTCCATTTCCTACAGCAGTCTCAATGGTGACCATTTTATCCGTTCTGGTGACGAAATTGAGAACTATCGAAACCTGACGGAAGAACAGCGCTGAGAAAGGAGAGTCATAGATCTTCTTCTTATCGTGTAGGTATAGTCAAGTATGTGGCGAACTTGGCTAACCCTGGTGTCAGAGTTTTCAAACAGCACAATGGCCTCTTGACTTGGTTTTAACGACTGTACTCAATCGACAACAGCCGGGACCGACAGCTTAACGTGCTCTCCAAAGCACGGAAACGCTCGTGATAGATTGCCACTTTGGTCACCCATCAGGTTCCCTGCCTCTGTGTACGTTGCTTAACCTGACTGATCGTTTGAGATCAGCGAGAGCCACTGGGCTACGAGCGCTTCGTGAATTTCGTGATATAGGTGATACGTTATCAGAACACGTGAACCCGAATAGTGTCAAATTTTGTGATAATGTCAACTACGTAAATAATACACATTACACAAGCGTTTTTCCAACTATTGTAGATATACTTAAATAATATGTTTCATTTTAAATTATAAACCTTACATTTAAGGAATTGTGTGGTATAAAGTGCAAAATTTAGGTTGTCAATTAGCCGTGTATACAAAATTTGCAATCATTTTTCCCGAGGAAATATATATTTCTTTTAAATAAAATCCTATTCTTTCACCAGGTCTTTACATGACACAGTGACTGTACTTTTCGTTTCTGATCGCACAAATTTTACGAAATGTAATTAGTTTACTTCATTTATGGTTTTGACGACCATATTATGAGCAAAGTTGTATCTATTGAGAGGCCATTTTCTTTCAATATTTTCATACTAGCTTTCCGCCCGGGACTTCGTGGGAAATTGGAAAAATTATGTTGCATTTGTGGTAATTCAGAGTGTCAGCTACCTCCACACCAAATTTTATCAAAATTGGTCCAGCCGTTTGGTCATGAAAGAGTAAAAACAGTCATAAATCCTCACAAACACGTTTATAATATTAGTAGGAAATAGGATACAGCGGTGATAGCCCAGTTGGTAATCAGCCAGACTTGTAATCGGAATGTCGCGGGTTCAAATCCTGGTGCGGGCCTGTACCACTAGATTCGTCTTTTCGGATTTATGTACGGATTTCTAATTATCATTTGCTTAGCGGTGAAGGAAAACATCGCGATGAAACCCATCCGTCCAAGAAAAATCATTTTCGAAAAACGAGCGGTCCACCAAACCAACCCGCATTAGGCCAACGTGGTGGACTATGGCCTAAATCCCCTTCGTGTTTCAAAGGGAGGCCCAAGCCCATGCCCCTCGGTGGGGACGTATATAAAAAAAAGGAAGTAGGATAGCCGGATATTCATATTTTCCTAGGTAATTAAATTACAGTGAGATAAAAATGTTACATAAATAAACAAACCATGCTTTCGATAACTCACTGACCCGTCGTCGTCCTTATGTTTCAATTAACGAAAACAATGATTACGGAAATTTACAAGAGAGTTGAGCCCACCCACAGATAACATATTATCAGAATACAGTGATAATATTTTGCGGATTAACTTATCGCACATAATAAATTGAAAGTTTTATAGTAGAATATCAATTTGTTGACTAATAGTAGCTGTGATGGTAGTGTGCACTTTTTTTTTCAATACGATAACAAATAAATAAGCTATAACTCAAAGAAAGAAAAAAAACAAGTAAGATTAAAAACTTTGAATAAACAAAAATTCAATTATTCTTTTTTTCTGTAGACTGGTTTCTAAAATTGGGTAGGTAGGTACTGGTTACAAGATGTTACAAGATGCTATAGTGTAGGCGACGTAAGCCCTCGTTCGATTATGGCAGATTCGGGTTACACACCCGTGCGTGTCGAGAGGTTGCTATCATAACATTTATGTTTATTAGAAAATTAGAAAACATAATCTATTCTTATAGTAAGAGAGACCTGCTCAGCTAACATTTATTTGCGGCTCCGTCCCTCTTTCATTGTTTAGTTCTGGTGGTTTTCTCTACTTTTTCCTAGTAGCATCACAGTATTCACATGACTGTATTGTTTTCTGGGGGTTTGGGGTGGGTGAGTTCCCTGAAGCGTATTATAAGCGATCCAAGGGTAGACAGAGACTGGAAATTGGGAACTGATACATTTATTTTTCGTGGCATACATACTCGTAAGATGCCCTCCGTGTTAAGGTACCTTCCTCAGTGCATCATCACAATGAAGTCTAAGGTCCGTATTACAAAACGTGACTCTGACTCTGATCTATACTTAAGTAGCAGTCGTCTTTGTCATTCTGATAGTGAGAGAAAGAGAAAATCAATACTTAAGTACTTAGATCAATAATTGAGTCTCCTTCTGTAATACGGGCCTAATTGTGAGGTGAAATTGTTGAATTCGTTTTTAAATATAACCAAAACATCCAAGAAAATCATTATTATCAAGGCAAAACATATTAATCAAGAAAATGAACAAACTATTCAAGCTATAATCCCGCAAAGTACGTACTCAACGCCATAACACATGCAGGAGTGCATCAAAATGTTGTCCAACGACCACGTGTAGGCGATATAAAGTCAGCACACATTGTAAAATAACGCCGTGTACACAATACACACGTGACAGTGATAATACGAATTAACGAGCACTTCAGTAATTTACCACTGTGAATGCGAAATATAGCGCATACATAATGGTGGTAGGTACTGCTCCAACTTCTATTCAAAGTAAGCAGTATGGCCGCGCGAGGTTTGATAATTGACTGGTTAGTCAAATCAGAATCAACTAAGTAACACAAAATTTTTGCGATTTGAATCATGATATGTGAGTGAATTTAGACCATAGAATCTCTTATTACGATTTAGGATTAACATGAGCATCTTTGTGCACTAAAGAAAAACATTGAGCGGAGCAAACAAACAAATAGGTACTTACAAATAGGTTAAAACAATGTAACGTAAACATTTACGTTTTTCCGTACATAAGTAATGAATTTGCCGTCGCGTCGAGAGGTTGATATCGGTAAGTAGTTGTTGTAGGTAAGTAGGGTAGGCATACTTCTAGCTGAAGTAAACAGTGTCATATTATGTTATGAATTTATGACCCAATGTGATATTCAGTTTAGTTGCAGAGACGTGGCCAATTGGCAAACTGAAATATTAAATAACTTGGCAAACGACAATGGAAAATTATATACAAATTTAATTGTATAGAAAACACACGCAGATGCGTAGAAGCACATATATGCATACATCCAGATATATAAATATATTATTTGAGAAATATATGTATATAGAAAGAATGAGTGTAGATTTATGTAGAAAAATATATCCCTATAATTTATATCATATTGCATGTTTTTATAATCTCCTAAAAGATGAAGTCAATACCTGTGAGTTGTTGTAGATTTCCATGTGAGTGTTGTTGGACATTTCCCCGTCCATGTATCATTTTATACTTAAGTTGGTAGATTGTATTGTATCTAATTGAATAAGCACGAATAACAAATGTGCTTATTTGTGTGTTAATTTTCTCTAATTAGTACAACTCATCACGTGACTAGCACGTGGATGAATATATTCCGTTTATTTTTATTTTTTTTAATATTAATTGTAATTGTATGTAAACATTTTCTTTTACAAAACGGTCAAGACCTAAAATTAATTTGTATAATATTATGCATACATATACGCTCACGCCTTCTATATCAGTAGGCCGAGTACGATAGTGACAGCGCCGCGACAACACCGCGGTTCTATGTCAAAATGTCAACATTGACAACGTCATAGGGCGAGCAAGCCTTTGCGCGGGAACCTCGCGCAATCAAAGTGAAGTTTCAGCGTGAGCCGAGCGCGAGTTTGTCGTTATCGAGCTAGATCTGCTGAGCATCAGTGGTTTTTAAAACAATTAAATAATAATAAATAATAATAATAAATAAACGCTACACTCTCAAAGGCCCACACTAAGGTTTTCCCTTGTGTCGTGGGTCCCTCGGAACACACATAAAGACAAACACAAACACCCATGACCCGAGAACAAACATCTGCTTTTCACACAAATGTTTGCCCCGACGGGGGATCGAACCCAGGACCCGCCGATCAAGAGGCAGCGTCACTACCACTCGACCAAACCGGCCGTCAAACTTGCTGCAACGTTTGAAATAAATTCAAAGGGTTATTAGGTGAAATATGAGTTAAGTGGTGAGAGGTTGTCAGTCTTTCGACCACAATACAGCAAAAC
The DNA here is from genome assembly GCA_949987775.1 of Aproaerema taeniolella. Taxonomy (NCBI): domain Eukaryota; kingdom Metazoa; phylum Arthropoda; class Insecta; order Lepidoptera; family Gelechiidae; genus Aproaerema; species Aproaerema taeniolella. The sequence continues at coordinate 17,772,413 of OX465245.1, forward strand.
CGTCGCGTCCCACTTACTGACTTTTACAGCATGCCTGGGAAGAGCAGGCAGGCAGGTGGCAGGTTTTTCTTTTACTCCCAATCCAGCAAGAAAGGAGGATCGTGCTTATTCAATTATATTATCGCGTTATTTTATTAGCTGTCCGTCCGTACCTAACTGTGTTCCCACCGTGGGAAAGAAGCCTTTGAGCTTCTCTTATCTTCCAACTATCCTTGAATCTTCCAAATGAAATTGTTACTGTTAAGTTAGAAAGGGTTAAAAAATATTTGCTAGTTTGATAATTGCTTCCCGCTAGTGCTACTGCGCAATTTAAAAACTACGTAGGTATGTTGTATGTAACACTCACGAATCGTTTAGTAGTAAAATAGAAAAAGGTAGTTTACCTAATACTCTTTTGTTTAATTTTTTTTTGTATTAATAAAATTACTCAAACATATCGCACCTTCAGAACGATATGAATCGAACGATATGAATTCAGAACGAACTAACTCTCAGTTATGAATTTATGATCATAAAAAGACCAAAAGAGCCATGTTCCATCTAATCCCTACTCTACTATCCCAACTTAATATTATAAATGCGAAAAGTAAATCTGTCTGTCTGTCTGTCTGTCTGTCTGTCTGTCTATCACGCTTTCACGGCTTAACTACTGAACCGATTTTGATGAAATTTGGTACAGAGATAGATTGGTTCGACCTTGGGAAAGGACATAGGCTACATTTTATCTCACAGCTGGGCACGATATAACCTGTAGTATACGCGGGCGGAAAGCTAGTTAATATTAAAATAAAGGCACATTAATGATAGAATAAGCACGCATAATAATTACCTTAAAAATAAAAAGTTAAAACATTCTAAAACACGCAAAAAGTAGATTTTTTGAGATGAGCCCTTATTATTCTGAGGGTGCGATATTTTAATCCAACATATTATTATATGTTAAATATATTGAGGTTAAACCGACTAAAGCGAAGTTATGACAATTAAGGCCAAATCTCCTGTTTACTATAATATATAATATCTTCCTGACCGATTTCGGCTACAGCGACTGCTCTACCTAAGGGCCCAATCGATTTTCCTTTTGTGTGCCCTTAGATGACTGACTAAAAACCCCAGGCCCGAATCTAGGGAGGGGCAAGCCGAATACCCAACTTATCGTTAACGCAACTTTGCCCACTGAGAAAAATACAGAAAGACCCGCCGTTGTGGCGTTCTTTCCGGGAGGCCTACCTGCGTTCATCAGTGAAATTCTGATATTATGATAAATGTAAAAAACGGCCGGCATTTTTTAGTTTTTGCTCCGCCTCGAAAAAAATCAAAATCCTGGGCTACAATAGAACTATTTTGCTCCTGAACGTGCGTGAACAGTCACGGCACGTAAGGACACCGTCTACGTAGTTGTAAGAGATGGCAGAGCATCTCGTCAAAAATTTCGTTATATGGGCTGACTCAAAATGAGTTAACGAAACTTTCTGGGGGATACTTCTCATGAAACTCAACAACTTTCCCTAAGGAACCTATATGTAATTCTCAAAAAGAATGTCAACTTGCCATACAAAGGAAAATCAGCTGATCGCACAAGTTATATGGACATTATTTTACTTCACATTACGACATATTACGTTACTTGGGGAATGTTGCTAAATTTCGTAGGCTTAATTAATATAACATCCTTAATTTTCACTAACTGATTTAAAATCACTCGATATACACTGCCTAAATCAATTCATCAAACTTTAACTAAATCGATGCGTTACGAACAAACCTTTGTGTACTCAACACTCAGTTAAATTGTCACACGGAATTGAAGGCCAGCCCGATAAGTTGTCGTTGTGGACACTAGATATTTACATATTTACCTACCTACCATGTAAATATTGGAGTGGATAAATGTCGAGATTGTATTGCAGATCACTTGCACGACGGATGATCGGGCGCGGCGCGTGTAGGAGTTATTAACTATAATATACACACATCAACACGGTTTAGGGATATTGCACGATTTTTCATACAAAAGAGGTCTGTTTGAGAAGCTATAGTAGCAAACTCGAAATACATGGAGGGATACTTTTCAGACGAGCAAGTGCTAAACCTGAATTTTCAATTCTAGTCAATAAGTTCTTTTTTACTTGAAATTTGTGAAAACGTGACGAAAATGAAAAAAAAAATTGCGTAAATTCGACCATTTTCATACAAAAAGCAGACAAAAAGTGCATTTTCGTTTTAGTTTCCATTACGTTTTCACAATTTTTTAAGTAAAACAACGGGTATGCTTTTATAGCTTCTTAAATATGCCTCTTTTGTATGAAAATCGTGCAATATCCCTAGACTGTGTTGATGTGTATTGTTGTATAGTTATAGTAGTTGTATTAGTTAGTTATAATTTCTGTGCTTCGGAGGGCACGTTAAGCTGTCGGCCCCGGCTGTTGTCGATTGACTACAGTCGTTAAAACCAAGTCAGAGGCCATTGTGCTGTTTGAAAACTCTGACACCAGGGTTAGCCAAGTTCGCCACACACTTGACTATTACTACACGATAATAAGAAGAAGAAGTTATCCATGCTAGACTGGGAGTAAAAGAAAAACATAGTTGCCAGATGCCAACTCTTTCAATGACAGTTTGTGGGACGCAAGGGGTTTACTGTATTATAGGCCACTTATATCATATTTCATGTTATGACCCTCCGAATTTGTCAAACGTGGCATAAAGTAGTTTTAAACCACTGATGCTCTGCTTTCCTCAAGATTAGTAGGACTTTACTAGGACGATAGGTTCACCAACAATTAAGTAAGAGGCCATTGTGCGGTTTGAAAACTCTGACGTCAGGATTTTTTTTATTATAAGATAGGTTAACTCTTGACCTCAATCTTGACCATAAGATCAAAGAGCGAGTTAACCCAGAAAATGCCTATAAAGGCACTGGTACTCCCACGCACCGACGGAACACAGCAAGCTGTTTGGCGTCGGACTTCGGTAGGAGGGTGGTCACGAACCAGACGGCCTTTACAGAACCTACCACACCGCATGAGACCATAGGACAACACCTCAGATTCAGAAAAAATGAAGTGTCGTTGCCTGGGATGGATTACCCTAGTAATCCAGTAATCCTGCCTCCTAAGGCAGGTCTCATTTGTGTTTCCTTAGTCGCCTCTTACGACACCCACGGAAAGAGATGGGGTGGTGTTATTCTCAACCGATCACCACACGGTTAAAATTAGCCAAGGATTAGCCAAGTTCGCCACATACTTGACTATATCTACACGATAAGAAGAAGTTAACCGATCGTCCTACTGCTTGACAAAGCTAGCACAGACAAACGATTATTTGAAGGTCAATAATGCATTTAGGTTTCAAAAGTTCCGCTGTCCACCAACCTGCAATGGGTCCTACTGCTTGACAATGCTAGCACAGACAAACGATTATTTGAAGGTCAATAATGCATTTAGGTTTCAAAAGTTCCGCTGTCCACCGACCTGCAATGGGCCAGCGCAGCATGGAGTCTATGGGCTAAACCCCCATCACTGTTTCTAAGGGAAGCCCGTGTCCCGCGGTGGAGACGTGTGGGCTGATGACGATGTATTTAAGTACAGCAATCAGTTGTTAGGTTGCCCATCGATGGACCAACTTTTAAGGAACGCAGACAAACGTTTAGACTGGTGGATCGAGATAGTGGATCCTACTGGACAAAGCGAATGGCATTTTGCGCTTTTGAAATTGAATAATATCAAAAGCGCAAAATGCCATTACAACAAAATGCAAAAAGCGCAAAATAACAACAATTTCGTTAAAACCGCCTGATATCATTCTTAGGCTGCCTGCCGTAATCACCTAGGAACCCCTATAAATTGCCACTTTGAAGCTTTAAATTCAAAAACGTTTTAAACGACATTTGAAAGTTGAAAAACATACGAATGTCTTTCAATTTTCAAACTTTTATGACGAAACTAAAACACTTCGATACCGCGTTTTAGAAAACTGTCAACGCCATCTAGCGGTTCAAAATGGAACTACCGCCGCTTTGCTATTACGTTGTGTTACAAACCTATATTGGGATAAGAATGTGCAGTTCACTCGCATTGTTATTACTACTTCAGCCAGCTGACAATACATCGAAAATAGTTAAGAATATCCAATAAATACGTTTTAATTGAACATCACCGGTGTAGAATCAGCTGTTCAGACGACCTTGGAATATTTGCTGATATCACTAGCGAATTTAACTTGCAAATCGTGTTTTATTATTATAAACTAAAGACAAAAATTATAGCCGTTTTAAGTACATAATCCTTACTTAATATTATAAATGCGAATGTAACTCTGTCCGTCTTTCACGCCTAAACTACTGAACTGATTGTGATGAAATTTGGCACAGAGATAGATTAGAGCCTGGGAAAGGACATAGGCTATATTTTATCCCACAGTCGGGGACGATATAACCTGTAGTCGATATAACCTGTAGTCGATATAACCTGGGGCGGAGCCGCGGGCGTATTAAGCTAGTACTTAATAATCGAGTACCAAACAAGTCAAGTAAAGCGCAACCTGGATGGCTATTACACCAATCAAAGGCGTCTCAGTGGCGGTGGAATGACAGTGGTGACCATTTTATCCGTTCTGCATCTTTTTATCCGAGCACGATGGCGATAAACTCGCGCGGCACGCCACTCGGCTGACGCTGAAACTTCACTTTGATTGCGCGAGGGCAACGCGCAAAGGCTTGCTCGCCATAAGGCGTTGTCAATGTTGACATTTTGACATAGGACCGCGGCGCATTACGCGCGCGAAGACATCATTCTCGAGCTGTAGATCGACATACTGACTGTACTACATATTATGTCGAACATATAAAATCCTAAAAGCAACTGGCTCCCAATGAATTGGTCACGTGACATCGCGATTGTGGCCGAAAATAGACAGCGCTGGCCTTGATACTGTGAACTCGAAACTCAGAGTGTTGTATAACACAGCACGCCTACTTTGTTATATGTATATTATATACACATCAACGCGGTCTAGGGATATTGCACGATTTTTCGTACAAAAGAGGCCTGTTTGAGAAGCTACAAAAGCATACTCGAGATACATGGAGGGCTATAATTTTCAAACAAGCAAGTGCTCAACTTGAATTTTTAATACTAGTCAATAAATTTTGTTTTACTTGAAATTTGTGAAAACGTGACGGAAACGAAAACGAAAATGCACTTTTTGCCTGCTTTTTGTATGAAAACGGTCGAATTTACGCAATTTTTTTTTTCATTTTTGTCACGTTTTCACAAATTTCAAGTAAGACAAAATGTATTGACTTGATTTGAAAATTCAGGTTTATAACTTGCTTGTCTGAAAATTATAGCCCTCCATGTATCTCGAGTATGCTATTATAACTTCTCAAACAGACCTCTTTTGTATGAAAAATCATGCAATATCCCTAGACCGTGTTGATGTGTGTATGTATTAGAACACTGGACAAGGAGTGAAAAAAAACTGTAGAAGTCAGTATAAAGTTGGACGCGAGGTTTCTAGGCTGAGAAACTCTTACATCATGTTCCATCTAATAAACCCTCACAATTTGTGTCAAATGTAGCATCAAGTGGTTCTAGATCCACTGACACCGCCTTCCCGATAGAGGTAATGGCCGTGAGCGTATACAGGGCTTTAGGTAAATCTCTTTCAACCTCTCCGGTGGTTAATCAGTCCATGAAACTGAACAACTTCCCCAAGGAACATAGGTCAAAATACGGAAAAAAAATTTGATCTCCCATACAAAATGCGCTAAATGCTGATGTAAGTATGTATGTAGAACACTGGACTAGGAGTGAACAAAAATTAAGAACTCTTCCTAGGCGTACTGTAGAAATCGTAAGTGGGACACGTTGGTTTGGTCTAACGTCAGCGAAAGGTTGACAATCTATGATCATAATCCGCTTATCAGTAATTTCTGAAAGACACCGAGACGATACTAATTAAATACTTGAATCAGGGAACTATCTGAGGTCAGACTTTAATAAGATCTGGAATATATGGATTCCACTAGACCAAACAGTACTCGACTAAAGCTAAGCGTAACCTTATTAATTGTATTAGTAAAGGTTATATTGGGCTTTTATTCGCCTATATGTTTTTTTTAGGAATATTAATGGGTTCCTTAGGAAAAACTCAACTAGTTTAAGGCTACTTTAATTATTTATCAGCCTATATACCTACGTCCCCACCGAGGGGCACGGCTACAAAAATAATGCTTATACTTTTCATGTTGTGTGACCCAAAACATGAAGTTACGAAGCTCTTATTTTATTTAAACAAAAAAAAAGCAATTAAGCAAGCCATATACCTCAACCTAATAAGAATTCTACACACATTTATGTCGTAGGTAGTTAAAGAAGCCCAGTATCCCATCCCATCAGAAACCCTACAGCGATCTAAAACGACCGATGACATCACCCCGCGCCCCGGAATGGTCACAAAAACTCGCAATGCCAAAACATATACATACATTTTGTTCGTGTATGTTAAACACATGCAAAATAATAACGTAATCCAGAACAGACGGTATTTATTCAAAGTTTAAAAATACGTCAGTGAAGCGTGAGTAGAACATGCTATCGGAGAGTTACGCACCGATGGAAATGTGTTTTTGGAAATACCTACTCGTGGAAATTCGCGCTTATTATATATTATGTATAATATGTGTTATAGTCAAGCCTCGAAACTCCGCCGCTTCTAGGTTTTACTAATCAATCTTCGGGCTAGACTGCGTATGGACTATGACATTGCGTCTCAAGCACCGAAAAATTTTCACGAAAATTTTTGTTTTCCGCGGAAAATTTAGTGCGCGAAAATTTCTGTTTTTCGCAGAAAATTTGGAACGAATTTTGTGCAACCGTTTCTTCCTATTCACATCCCGTTTTTTGTTTTAAAATTTGTACAAAATGTATCTAATCAGAGCCGGCGTTGCTCAACGGCAGGACGGCGCGGCGCGGTGGCTCCCATGCCCATGGGAGCCACCAGAGCTCAAGAGGTGGGAGCCACCAGAGCTCAAAAGTTTGTATGTATGGATGTTTGTTACTCTTTCACGCAAAAACTACTGAATGGATTTTAATTAAACTTTACAAACATATAGCTTATAGGTACATTAGAATAACACAAAGGCTCCATAATTTTGAAAAATTCCCACGCGAACGAAATCCCGGGCGAAAAGCTAGTCAGGCAGTAAATATGTACCTACTTCAACTTTTCTCATATTCTGAGTAATATTTTAGGATTGTTATTGGCTATTATCCGCCATTTTGTTTTGTGACCGTACTTAGGTAATTGGCAGTCGTCTTATTGTACTGTAAAACAGGATTTTGTTACTGAAATGACATAATAATCTAGTATTGTTACATGTTTACTTTCGTCTCAATATAATAAGATTTGGGTTTTTTTGACTCGCTGCCGTCGTCGCCATAACTCAGGAAAAAGCCTTCGACGAACGCACAACTACAGAATAAATAACAGTATTGACAGAGCACAGAATGACTACCGATTATTTGACTTAAGATTAAGGGCCGTATTACAGAACGAGACTCATGTCTTGATCTATACTTAAGTATTGATTGTCTCCTTCTCTCATTATCAAAATGACAAAGACGACTGCCTTTCAAATATAGATCAGAGTCTGAGTCGCGTTCTGTAATACGTACCTACGGGTTCCCTTTTTATTTTGGTGCGAAACTCTAATAAAAAAGGAACAATAACGCAAAAGACTTGACGTGTCCGCATGTATGTTCACTACGAGATTATATTTTCAAAATGTCCACCTTTGACAGGATGAATAGATTGTTTAAACTGTGCCGAAAAACTAACTGTTTACAGACAGGCAAAGGCCATAGGGTTAGTTTCCGAGAGTAGCGTACTACGATGTACAACGTAAGGTGGAGCTAAATAGGCACTAACAAGAGCACATCAACTTTGACAAAAGCTACCATATTCCGTTACGATAAGAACCAAACTGTCAAGATACAAGTGCTATTAATTGTACCAACGCGTTGTTATGGCAGCCGAGCACGCTTTTTTGTTTACGTTTTTCACTAAACAATAAGCAGGTACCGGTGCGATACGAATAGATGCGTAAAATCGTAAAATTTCCACGTTTACGTTTTAAAAAGAACATAAACTTGTATTTTGTTTTACAGTGTAAGTATCAAGGTTTTTTTATAAAAATAATATAAGTACATAGGTTACCACATGTGTGCACTATCTGTTTGTAACAAATAAGAATGGATTTTCAATACTAAAGGGGTAACCTGATGCTCTCGCCTCTGTACAATATATTTTTAGACTCTTTCTATCTCTATACACTCACGCCTATGGGATCGTTCAACAATTACGTGATTAAAATTTTTGCTGTATTAGCGGGTGTCATTTGTCAAAATGCAAAAAGGTAAGAACTATAAAGTTAAATCAATAAAATAGATAGTTTTTCATTTCGCTATACGTTAATTAAAGTTATAAAATGATGACGTAATCATGGCTTCTTCCCCCCCCCCCCCCAAATAATCCGATGTATATACAAACACCCGACCCCCCCCCTCCCGTCCGGTGATCACGTAATTGTTGAATGATCCCTATAATCGCTTTCAGGGTAGGCTAATTTTTTTTATAATTTCAAATGGGTTTCATGAAGAAAGTTGTTCAGTTAGGTACCTACTTGGAAAGAATCACCACTAAAGTCACCCCATTTGTTTTTTTTTTCTTTTTCTTAAAAGCGCTGAATCAATTTCGATAAAATTTATTTTATATGGGACCACTTCCGAAGTATTACCTACCATTTAAAAAAGTAATCGCGTAACAAATATACAAAAATAAAAAATAAATTACTTAACAAATAGTCGAATTAAGAACCTCCTTTTTTCCTGAAGTCGGTTAATAAAACCAGCTCACAAAACGTTAAGAATTCGTTAGTGAGATCGAAATCCTTGAAATGCAAATCTAATTCTGTACGCTAAATATTTATGAAAATTCTGACCTACTTCTAAATTACCTACACTATTTATTTGTGGCGTATTGTTATTTTCAGAAACAGTGCATGTAAGTATTTTACACGTTTCCTATGTTTTTTCGCTTGCGCAGAATCTTTAAAATACCCTTTTTTAGCAGCGCATTTATACTTCCCCAACGAGGGGCACGGGCCTCCCTTCGAAACACGAAGGGATTTAGACCATCGAAAACGAATTTTCTTAGACGTGCAGTTATCATCACGATGTTGCCCTTTACCGCTATGCTAGTGATAAATAATGAAAAATCAATATATGCATCCGAAAAGGCGAATTTATAGGTACGGGCCCGCACCAGGTTTTGAACCCCGCAACCTTCCGATTACCAGTCTCATTACCAAGCAATGCAATGATTCCATTAATTTAATTTAATTTAGTCTTCCATGCTGGACTGGACTGGGAGTGAAAGAAAAACTTAGAATGTGCCAGCTGCCTACTCTTCCCAGGTATACAGTAAAAGTCTGCGAGGGATGCGAGGGTTTTGCTGTATACTTAATAGGCGAAAGGCTGACCACCTCTCACCATTGTGCCACTCGTTCCATCTGATAACCCTCACAATTTGTGTCAAGCGTGGCATCTAGTGGTTCTAGAACCATTATATATATAACATATATGTGATTCAGTAAATAACTAACTTTATTTTCTTTAAAAGAAATGTTTTCTTCATCAATTTGCTTGAATCGTATCAAGTGGCTATCTGTAGTGTTTGCCTGATGTATATATTTCATTTCTGTGTTATGTTTAGAAGTGTTTTTTTTTTACGACAGGCCGGTTTGGTCGAGTGTTAGTGCCACTGCCTTTTGATCGACGGGTCCTGGGTTCGATTACCAGTCGAGACAATTATTTGTGTAAAAAGCAGATGTTTTGTTCTCGGGTGTTCATGTCAGTCTTTGTGTATGTTCCTTATGGGACCCACGACACAAGGGAAAACCTTAGTGTGAGCCTTTGAGTGTGAAGCGTTTATTTGTTTTAATTTTTACTTCCAAATTGTAAATTTATTATTTAATTTGCCTTAAACATTGTAAAATTTGCGTCTCAAAATTCACTTTGTCGAGTACCGAGAAATAGTATGTTTAATTTGGACAGCGCGCCATCTGAGCAATTACAACAACAATTGTTATTAAACTGAACGTACCATGTTTTGCTCACCTCACTCCTTTATTGTAATAATGTACCTCCAGTGAGTCAGAATTAAATTAAATGTTTACAAACACGACACATGGATAAAGCGCTTATAGCTTATAGCAGACGGAAACTTAACAAGCTGACCTTAATTTAACATTAGTGTTTAATTATTTATTTTTTATTATAAGATGGGTTAACTCTTGACTTCAATCTTGACCATAAGGTCAAAGATGAGGTCGACGATTGATCGAGTTAACCCAGAAAATGCCTATAAAGGCACTGGTACTCCCACGTACCGACGGAACACAGCAAGCTGTTTGGCGTCGGACTTCGGTAGGAGGGTGGTCGCGAACCAGACGGCCCTTTACAAAGCCTACCACACCGCATGAGACCATAGGACAACACCTCAGATTCAGAAAAAAATGAAGTGTCGTTGCCTGGGATGGATTACTAGGAGGCAGGTCTCATTTGTGTTTCCTTAGTCGTCTCTTACGACACCCACGGAAAGAGATGGGGTGTTGTTATTCTCAACCGATCACCACACTGTATTATAGCAGTGATAGCCCAATTAGTAATGAACCAGACTTGTAACTGTAACCGGCAAATCTTCGTGCGGGCCTGTACCACTAAAGTCTTTTCGGATTTACTTAAATTTATTAAAGAAAGAATACTTATTTATAGAAATGATATTGGGCTATTGCCCAATAGTTGGGCGGAAATTTGAAAAATTGTTCTCTGAGTGATAAAAGCATGAAATTTTTATCATGCTTAGGGGTGACAAGCTGGATTTGACCCCAATCGCGTTTTAGAGGTCAAATTGTAATTTCGATAACGTTTTACTCCGTTTTATGTATTTTTATGAATTCATTTTGGAGGGGTATTAGAAATTTAAAACTTGCCCTAATTAGCTAGAAATTTGCAGTTATGGCTAGTCTTAGTGCGCACGGTGTATGAAAAGTTCATATCGGTGACCCCCACCCCCAAAATCGGGTGATAGAGGCAAACTCCCGGGCGTTTACCACACTAGTCCACCTAAGGAACAAGTGTGCCAAGGCTTATCCTTCTATCCAAAAAATATGGGTTCCCATACGATTTCATACGAGAATGGATAAAATTACTACTCTAATAAAATTTCTATTATTTTGGGAATAGCTCCTGCCTAAACTACTGAACCGATTTTGATGATATAGGTGTCATTGGAAAGTGGATTTTATGGAGATGTATTACATTATATCAACTTCCTCCTATTCTGCTATGAACTTTTTAAAGTAAAACATTAACACCGAATTATAGATCCCCAATGTTGACTTTGACCTCTACATTACTTTAGGGGTCAAATCCAGCGTGCCCCCACATCTTAAAATGATCACTGTTATAACCTACGAATGATAAAAAAATCACGCTTTTTTTAAATTTCAACGAAAACATTCAATTTGCCGCCCCACTAATATCATGTTGTTATTATCAAAATTATATAAAAAAAAATTGTGAATTAAAACTTTTATTCGTGACGATACAAAATGATAAACTCGTAATATTGAATTAATGATAGTGTATCTACACTGATAGACAAATCTTTATGAATGTATTGTATCATTAAAAAAAAAACAATCGTATGTTTTGGCACCTCAGAGTTGTGTTGATAACTGGATTTGTTACGCTTTGTCCATTGTATCCGTCAAATGATTGGTTTTCATGTACAGAGGCTAGCGCATCAGGTTACCCCATTTCCATTGCAAAATTTTGCTTATCGTAACAGCACAGAGTACACGCGTGTGGTAATTTCCACGGGAACGAAGTCCCGGGCGAAAAGCTTGTTCTTCATAATAGTTATCATAGTCTCTATTTAATCGATAAAGCAAAAATGTCTTAGCTTTCATTTATTTAGAAAGAAAGAAAACATTTATTTTCAAACACCACAAGTCCACAACACAAAGAATGACAATACAACAGTTATTTGAACAGAAGAAGTCAAGACTTACAAATCAAAGATTTTCTCAAAGACTTCTGTGGCCTTTGAAAAAAAAACAACGCAATAAAAAATATCTTGAAGTCATGTGATACTAAAAAGCTATTTATATTCCTAAGCGCAAAAACTGATAGCAGCGTTCAATAGGTGTAAAAAATATACGTAATCAGTTTCAATGAATAGCGGTATCGAGATGGGATCAATACATACGCACGTAAATACGTCAAACAACAGCTAAATAGAGGCAGCGAACAAAAAAGCGATGCCTTATCGTCATGACATGACTTAGTACATAATCTTTAGAATTATTTTGTTCCATTGATCTCTTTTTTCTGAAAGCTTTTGCATTCTGGAGACAAACAGCGAGCAGCAAAGGAAATGGGTTTCACGTACCTATTTAAAAGTTTTGGCAACTTACACACAAAAGTTAGTACATTAGAAGCATGACAGTGAAAACTACGAATGGATCTTAATATGAAGTTAAAAAGAAGGAAAGGCAGATTTACTATTTCGGACATTACAACACATAGAACCGGCAAGATCAGACAGAAATAAAATAATAATACACTAGAGAGAAACATGAAAACAATAAACAACCTTTAGATCGCTACGTGTTGTAGGGTCCCAGATTAAGGGTCCTCAACTTAGCTATATTTTGACTCGAGATGTGAAAATCGGGATGTGAAGCCGCAAGCCAGGTTTTCAGTGAATAAATCGACGAAACAGCTCTCCTTAGCGAAATCTGCCTGATGCCTGTTATGTTGAGTAGAACCTAAGAAAATGTAGTTACCAGGTTCATTTTTTCATGAAATGCAACTTTCTCTCGAGAAGAAAAGAAAAACGGAAAAAAACATTACTCAAACTTAAAGCATTATTAAAGTGAGTGGCCAACATGCTTCTACCTACACGCTAAGAATTCAATATTTATTGTTTGTCTGCCCTGACAGAAAAACATACTTTTATACAAAATTTGAATTTTAAATAGATGTTAATTTTATAGGTCAAATTCAATCGCCGCCGAATTCTACGTCAGTATTTGACCCAAACAACGCAAAAACGTCACACCTATTGCGTATATAGGTACCTACCCCGGAACTACCCCTCCCCTACCCTTGAGCGAGGTCCCTGTATTGATCCACAGGACCCCGCAATGAGTGTGCCACTGGGTTTACGTTCAGGGTCACGCATGTTTTCTGTGCCACTCTCTCTAACACATAGCTCTGTCTCTTTATGCCCTTGATAACCGGTCCCAAATTCCCAGGCGAGTAGAGATGTCTTCGTTTTGCGCAGTAAGTAGGTAAGTAGGAAGGTAAGGTAGATATATTTAGATATATATTTTCATTTTGGGACGAGCTTTGAAAATTTTGTTACTACGCAATTGTAAAACTGTAAGTACCTTGCTACAAGTCTTATGAAGTACCTAAAATAGAACTAAGATTTATTTGAATCCAAGATTCTCTGAATCTGAATCACCCTAAGGTAGACTGAGACCCTATTCTAGACGGTGAAGTCGATCTCAAATTCGTCATGTGCTTCTGTACAAAGTTTTGTGGAGATATAAACGAAACGCACCAGTGTACAGACAGCAGCATGTCAGGTTATACATTTGCACTACGAAAGCCTCTTCTTTAATTCTCTAATATCTCATTTAACAACCAGACTTTAGTTCTGAATTAATACGAATACCTCACAAGTTCTCGGAAAATATATACATAAAGAGAATCAAATGAGGATTTTATAAAGAAATATAAAATAGAGTTAGTAATTAAACGTGACTAAAATCCGATTAAAAAATTAAGATCAGTTGCAAGCTGAACGAAAATAGTCACAACACAGCCATTATTAAAATATATTAATGACACAGCTGTTGTTTCAGATAATTGAGTTCAGGCACTATACATTTTACACTAAAAGACGTCCATTAAAGATAAATCTACTTTAAATGTCATACTGTCACTTTCCCTTTTGTTGCCGTTAACAAGGACGGCATTGCATTTAAGGAAGCTTTAACTTTAATTACCTTTTCTGCAACTGAGCGTTAGTCAGGGAAAAGGTCTGTATTGCACATAGATGACCGTTGACCTTATGACTTCTAAAACAGGATATAGATAGCTGCTGCGTCACCTGTTACATTTGTTTCGGTCAAATAAATCTACATATGGAAAATGGGAAATCTTGTTATGGAAATCTTATTTTATTATTTGTTAATGACACAAACAAAAAATATTAATTATTAATTTATAGAACTCAATGTTACGCCTTTTTCATTGCAAAACCATGCTTATCGTGACAGTATACCAACACGCATGTGGAAACCTGATGTAAGGCCCTTTGTTCTATGGCGGATTTACTGCCTGAAGGCATTATCTACCAGTCTCAAGGTGAATAGGTATCTATAGGGTGTCATGTTGAAACAAAACACATGCTACGATGTGTTTGGATCGATCATAGCAAGTGGAAATCTGTGGTCTCTGTCTACTCCAACGGGACAATGGCGTGATGATGATAAGCTTATGTATTTTTGTATGTATTTTGAAACAAAAGACTTGGGTAGACGACTAATTTAATTTCAAATTCTGTTATCTTACTACATCTTGCCTATTGCAGTAGACTAGGTTGCTTGTGTACCGTAAGAAGTCTCAAAAAATCCTTTTGATTTATATTTTGCGAAGCGAGCAGCTACAATTTTATAAGAATTAAGAATAACAACATATTTCAGTTAGATAGTTTAATAATAACCGTATCGGACTATGTCAATAATCAGCGTTGGACTAACGCCAACTGAACGACGGGCCGGTCTACGAAAACCCAATTATCGAAATAAAGTTTAACGACTACAGTTTAATGGCGACCAGATATAAAATCACAAAAATAGCACAAAGTTATGACAGGAAATGCAGATTTATAACATGAAACACAACAAGTATATAAATATAGCGATGAATTAATTGTAACTTGTTTTATACTAAAAGGATTTCCTGCTCGTTTGATAATCAGCTAATGTAATTAGACGCTGAATCAAACAAAACAGTATCACAAAGCAGACAGTACGGATTTAAAACAAAATTTTCCTTTATGACATTCACGATAGTTTATCCACAATTACATATAAGTATCATGTTCTTCGATATAGTTTAAAGCAATCAATGTGCATTTAGAGGCATCAATGTTTGTTGCCTTGCTACGACTCTTATTTTTACCTGCCTCGAGGCCTACCACCAAAAGAGCATCGGATAATATTTAATTAAAACACAAGGTATTATCACCTCGTGACCTGATTGTGACAAAACAATGCACAATCAAAATGGGTGAAAGGCTGGCGAGTGGCCAGCTGGCGCCATGAAACGTGGTGATTTTCCGCATCATACCTCCCGATTAATTTGAAGAACGAATTAAACAAGCATTGTAATAGCTGTGGTAATAGCTTGGCCATCAGTCAAAATCTATTATTCTTTAATTGACTAAAATAAGACCGTATTATTTTTAGTAAAAGAACTACTAAGGCCTGTGTTCACCAAAAATATAACCAACGGTTAAACCGCGGTTAGAAGCTAATCAGACAAAATGTCAAAAAAATGTATGAAAATGACAGTGTCATATCTCTGGTTAGCTGCTAATCGTTGGTTAAATTTTTGGTGAACACGGGCCTAATACTCGTACACTGTATAAATATTCAGTGATATAAAGCTCTTTCAAAATTTCAACCAAAGCAAATGTCACACAAAGATACAGAGACGTATAAAAGTCAAAAGTTATTGATACTCAATTAGTAAGAGAAACATTGAACACCAGCCAAAAATTTAATACGCTGTACTCTGATTTGTAAAGATAACTGACAAATCAAAAGCGCATAAATATGTCACCGTCTCTTGGCATTTCTGACATAACAAACATAACATTACCGAGTAGGAGTCCATTTTATAACCCTCGAGTAATAAAAGCAATGCAAACAACTAAAAATAGTTTACACCGGTATAAACATTAAACAAGTTTGAATAGTTGTGAGGTAGGTCGTTTCCAGCTAATACCAAGTTTTAAGAATCAAATAACCGTAAACAATATCCACAAATTACTAAAACAATAATAAAATAGCCCACTTCAAGCCAATGCGCAATTGCGTCTAAACTGGAATAATTCGGTTGCAAAGTTTACTTAGCATCCGTTGTTAAAAGAAAACAGTAACAAGACCCCTCACACCCACCATTCACGTTTAGCTACCACGTGTCGTGTATCCAATACATTTGAAACAGTGGCGTACTACATAAGGCTTACGGCTTTATAAACATGACACTTGAATTTCATACCTCTAACCTCTAACTCATCACATTCCTCAAGAGTAGTGAAAGACATATCCGATGACAACAACAAATAAAAAGGGTCCCAGGCGAATTCCTTGCGGTACTCCCATGAGATACCGTTGCCAATGAGATACTTAATGTTGAAATTGCGTTGATATTATTTATTAATTCTAAGAACTAGCTGTGTAGCTCGGAATAGTGCCATGTTAAAGTGTCTGGAAGGAAAGGGCATTAAGAATGAAGTTTATGAAGTGAGTCAGACGCTTTTGTAAAGTAGAACGCGTGAAGTCTTTGTAGGTTAAGTAAAGGGAGCACAAATAAAGGAATATTACTTTACAGCGACAATTGCTTTGTTATCGTTTCAGTTGGAATTTTTGCGATGCATTTAAATTGTTCCATGATGCTACTTCCTTATTATTACGGCCATGCTCCGTGCATTTTAATTGCAGCTGACAGTTACGGTCCTAGGATTTCTTCCTCGTAGGTATCAATCGCTAGTTGAGTATCTAAATGATCATGGTTTCATTGTATCGACTACGTAGCTTGTTCTATGGAACGTCGATTGCATTTTTACACATTTTTCTTGCTACAAATATTTCCTAGAAGTATGTCTTTAGTCTATTTAATGTGCAGATAAGTTGATTTATTGCATTTTATAAATGCTTTTCTTGCTTGCTTTAGTTTGCTGTAAAAAAAAGTGGATTGCATTCCTATAGTAGCAGCCGTAGGTTGGTCAGTTAGATTTAATAAAATGCCAAAAGCGGATAGTTTTAAGAAACACTATAATATAAATAAATATAATAAATAGACGCTACACTCTCAAAGGCCCACACTAAGGTTTTCCCTTGTGTCGTGAGTCCCTTGAAACATAAATAAAGACAGACACAAACACCCATGATCCGAGAACAAACCTTTGCTTTTCACATAAAAATTTGCCCCGACTGGGATTCAGACCCAGGACCCTCCGATCAAGAGGCAGTGCTACTACCATTCGACCAAACCAGCCGTCATATTCCGCATGTTTTTTTAGTAGGCTAGGCAGCGCATCAACAAAAATTATGAGAACAGCAAATGATTCACTGTGTTTTTCATACAAGTCTATTCGCTGTGTTTTTCTGGCCTATTGTTTTTTATATAAAAAACAATGGTCACTTTTTGATTAATTTCGAATTCTTTAAAAACATTTTTAAGTTAACTGAATTAATTTTGTAAACTCGTCCGAATTAAAAGGGGCGATTTTAAATTAGTTAGCGAAACTTTAGGAGGTGATCCTCCCCATTTTTAACAACTTTTCCCGAGGAACGTATAATAAATCATAATAATCCCTAACACAGGCATTACATTTGCCTAAAGGGTGACTCTATTCTACCTTTTATTGTAATTTTTTTTTAAATAAATAATTTTGTATTTTTTTTGTAATAATAAAATCCTAAATAAAAAAAAAATTGTCATGGTAAGTTGATCATCTAATGTTATAACAAACTTGTAATCGCTTTTTAACTCGGTAACTTACTTGGAGTTTAATGTTATCAAAGTGTTCACACGTGGCAGAAGTATCAAAACAGTAACCGGAGAGTATAACGCCACCTATGCGCGCACGCAGCGGGAGCACAGGAGTAAACAGACACATAAATAGCTTCCCACACTAACTATTCGCATCAACCTCGAACGATGCTCGAAGTTTTTAAATATACTTTTTTTTTCTTTTTATCAGCCCATATACCTCCCCACCGAGGGGCACGGGCCTCCCTTTGCAACACGAAGGGGATTTTTGCATTTGGATTAGTTTTCTTACCACAGAATGTAGAAAGGACCAGACATCATAAATGGAAAAATTACCTGCAATAAAAAAACAATAAATAATTAATCTAGATTAGTAACTTTTTTTTTTCCAGTGAATACTCACTAGGTGGTTATTTCGCTGATCAATATTTATTTATTTATTTTTATTTATTTAATTTCGCCATGTTGCAGACAACGCAACATTTAGTACGTCAATTACAAAATACATCTTATGCCATGAATCCATCCCTAATTAAATCAATATAGCATGTCTAATTGGTTATGGCCGAGAAATGACAATGCTATCCGTTGGTGGCGAAACTAATAACTATCCAAATTATCAAATGTATAAGATAACATAAGAACTTTATTTACACACAGTTAAATACAGAACAAACGAATACACATAAAAACGAAAAATTCAACACAACTTTTAACTAATAATTAAAACAAAGGAAACACTGTGTAAAAAAGGGTGCTGACTCAGCGTAAGCTGCCACAGGACAGCGCTGTTCAATTCAATCAATTTCTTATCATTTCTATCTATGAAGCGCTCGTAGCCCAGTGGCTCTCGCTGATCTCAACCGATCAGTGAGGTTCAGCAACGTACACAGAGGCAGGGAACCTGATGGGTGACCAAAGTGGCAATTTATCACGAACGTTTCCGTGCTTCGGAGGGCACGTTAAGCTGTTGGTCCCGGCTGTTGTCGATTGACTACAGTCGTTAAAACCAAGTCAGAGGTCATTGTGCGGTTTGAAAACTCTGACACCAGGGTTAGCCAAGTTTGCCACACACTTGACTATACCTACACGATAAGAAGAAGATCTATGGCTCTCCTTTCTCAGCGCTGTTCTTCCGTCAGGTTCCGATAGTTCTCAATTTCGTCACCAGAACGGATAAAATGGTCACCATTACCATTCAACCACCATTGAGACTGCTGTAGGAAATGGAAGTTTTCTGTAGAGATGGTTTGAAACGCTAATTCTAAGGCACCTGCTAGACCCTCGACTAAATCTTGGCGTCAGCGCTTGATTGTAATTAGGATCAAAAACGTACCCTTTATTATAGAAAAATTATAAATAGAAAGGTTACTACAAGTAGTCAGTGACACAAAGGTGATACGTCATTCTAGACAGGCGTTAAAAGAGTGCTAAATAAACATAATTAGCGTATGACGTCACTAATTTGCAAACATTTTTCTTTGCATATTAACGAATGACGCATATTAGTCTAGAAATAACCTAAAATTTTACTAAGATTTCTCGAAAACTTGTCTTGCGGAAAGGACAGTCTTACTTTTTTATCGTGTAGAAATCTAATATAATCAAGAAGGTGGTAAACTTGACATGTTAAGGTCGGTCAGAGAAAATAGTAATTTTTGGAAAAAGGCAAAAGGCAAAAAAAAAATTAAAATATGTGAAAATTTAAAATATGTATTAGTGTAATTAATACCTACACATAATAAAGAGTAAAAACTTGTATTTTTGTACGTTTGTAATAACTAATAAATACACTCAAAAACTCCAGGATCGATTTCAAAAATTATTTCACCATTAGAATCCTACATTATCCCCAACATAGGCTACATAATTTTCCCGAATTACCACGGGAACCAACATAGGCGTATATAGGGGGAGGGCCGGGTGGGCCGTGCCCACCCCAGTATGGTCTAGAGTCTAGGCCCACCCCAGAATATTGGGCTACCAATTCAAAATTCTATAATTGATGAAAAAATACGGATAACTTCACACAAAAATCATAAAAAAATATATACTTATACATATATTTTGACCTATGTTTATATAAACATAGGTCAAAATACGAAAAAAAATTGATCTTCCATACAAAATGCGCTAAGTTTGTATGGTAACTCGAACTTTTTTTTCGATTTTTACCCATTTTCCTTGGGAAAGTTGTTCAGTTTCATGGACTGATTAACCACCCGAGAGGTTGAAAGAGAGATACCTAAAACCCTGTATGTATAGTTATCTACAGCTGAGAAATCTACATACTTACTTATTATTACACACTATAATACAGTATTAGATGGTATTAGTTACTTTTGAATACACAGCGTATTAAGCTAGAGTATCTACATTTAATTTTTGCCAGGTCCGCGGCCCCCCCTAGAAAATAACCCTAAATACGCCAATGGGAACCAAATACAAAATTTATTATATTAGTGTAGTTAAGCTTTTCTAGTTCTAGACTAGTTTTTTTTCCGGTAACATATAGGTACGCTAATTAAATAGCAGCTATACAAAAATACGATGTTTTAAACATGATGTTACCGTTAACTGTTTGAGGCCGGCGAACTACAACTGGCGACAAGCAGTCTGAATATTTTTAAAACAGCTTTCTTGTCCTAGTTTTTAGAAGTTTCTTTTTTTGGCACGAAAAGGCGCGGAGTGGCTTTAAATAAGCTAGCAAAACTTTAGAGGGTAACTCTCCTCATGAAACTAAACAACTTTCCCCAAGGAATCTATATCATATTCTCGAATTAAAATGTCGTCTTTTCATACAAAGACAAATCAGCTGATCGTACAAGTTGTATAGAGATTGGGGAGGCGACATTTTTTTCTTTTTTTTTTAATTATAAGATGGGTTAACTCTTGACCTCAATCTTGACCATAAAGGTCAAAGATGAGGTTGACGATGGAGCGAGCTAGCCCAGAAAATGCCTGTAAAGGTACTGGTACTCCCACGCACCGACGGAACACAGCAAGCTGTTTGGCGTCGGAATTCAGTAGGAGGGTGGTCGCGAACCAGACGGCCCTTTACAAAGCCTACCACACCGAATGAGACCATAGGGCGACACCTCAGATTCAGAAAAAAATGAAGTGTCGTTGCCTGGGATGGCTTATTAGGAGGCAGGTCTTATTTGTGTTTCCTTATTTCGACCTACTCGACCTTTACAAAAGTTGTTTACTTAATTTTCGCAAACTAATTTAAAGTCACCCAATACGTGATGTCATTGTCCATTAGGGAGAGCTGATGGAAGGGGGGGACTGATTAGGAGGGAGGGAAGGGGGCTGATGACATCGACTGGAGCTACAACGATCTTTCATACATTGCTGGGTCTCCACTAATCTCCAATGAAATTCACTTTGTGCGGAAGTAATGTATGATGAATGATCAATCGTAACCATTTGACAACCCCGGTAACAACACGAACGTTATTTTTCCCAATAGTCCCTTCTAGTGCATTTTCAAAGTGGAAAGATAGTAAGAATCATGCAAATGGGATAGTTATGTTCCCACTAGTCCCTTCTGCGCATTTTCAAAGGGGACAAATGTGAAGTTTTAACGACCGAGTCTGTTGGCTCTGCCCAAGAGCCGCACTGACTTGCTGGGTATATCCCCATTCACACGCACTCTACAGCTACTAAATTAAGTCACTGAACGGGTCGATTTATTTATTTACATGTTCGCGGAGTGAATTTAAAAAAATAACATTACAAGTTAATTGTTATAAACATGCCTAAACTTTATATAATAAATACTGAAGCTACACTGTCGCATTAGGTTTAACACCTGTAAAGATAGTTGTAAATAATAATAAAATGAAAATAAAAGATTTTGGGGCGAAAATTCCGATTTGTCACCGTTGGGACCTTGGGACAGCGCTAGAGGGACTAAAGTGGGAACATACGTTTTGTAATCGGCATCTTCTGTTTGAACTCACTCAGATTTTTTCCAGTAAGCTAGACTGTGGTCAAGAGCGAACCCATCTTCTAAAAACCACACTAGTTTGAAATGATATTTGCATTGTCATATTCATTACTATAATGAAAACGTTGATGTCACCCACGCACGTGGTTTGAGTTTAACAAACAACTCGCAAACAATGGTAAAAAATGCAGTGTCTTTATATTGAACAATGATGGGACCACATAAGTATAATCTATTCGTTAATCATAGTTTGGTGGGTTCAATAAACCCTAGGCGTCAAGCTGTCTGCCAATCCAAATTAGGGTTTTCAATCATGTCAATCAATGTCCCCGTTTTCCTACTTTTACATGACTAAGTCGCTTTGAACTGTCGACCAATAACTATCATTCAATTAATTGTCAATCATTTCATACTCAAAGGAAATAATAGTCGGTTTAAATTTTTTTCTAAACCAATAATGTCATCACATCTTAGTGCTCCAAAGTCTTCATCATTTTAAGAAGCTTAAGATGCACAGAATCGCTTTTTAGTGGATAATTAAACGATTCAGCAATTCCTAAACTGGGAAACATACACGATATTAGTAACATCCCTACAAACTCTACAAACCTAATGCACGATTACGGACTCCGTTCCGTGACGGACTAGGGCCCCGATTCTGTAACTTAAGTTGTGCGTCGATGGAATGGAGGCCATTTTAATTTTTATCTGTTCAAGTGGCGAAATTAAGAACTATTTAATTTGCATATACTTAGTTGCTGACAATCACCCCGACCAGCAGCGCCACCACCAACTGAACGTGAAGTTGCAACCTAACAACTGGCAAGTGTCTTTGACTGGTGTCGCCACCGCCAACACAAGTCAAAGCTAAAGTATGAAATTTGAATAGTTCTCAAATTGCGCCACCTGAACGAATAAAATGGCAACCATTCCATCGACACACAAGTTACGCTACAGAATCAGGGCCCTATAAGTTTGCCATAAGTGCAGGCGGATTTGTCCCCTTCGTGTCCCGAGCAGCATTATCGATCTCAGGCAGTCGCTGCTGAAACTAAAATCATCTGTCAAGATGTAGAGGCCCATGGCTGATTCAAGCAAACCTTCAACTCCAAGAGAGGAATGCAAAGAACAGCTAGTATGCAACCCTATTGTCTTGTCGTCATATCTATTAATAACAACTGTTTTTTGCCAACTAGGAAACCGCAATTAAGACTGACAGGGAGTCGGGTTACTTGCGGCATCATCAAAGAAGGCCAATGAACCTGGGAGATAGACTCAACGAACCAGGCGAGCTAGCGTTCTAACAGCTATATGTATTCTAAAAGAAACGACCTTAAAACATAAATAGTTCGACAACAGAAGGTCACAAGCTTCAACGCCTTGGAAGCTTCGAAGGCTTGATAAAGGATGACAGGTTTGATTGGATATAACAATTCATAAAGCAAAAACACGTTTTATACGATGAGGAATATGGTGGGGACGTATATATGCTGATGACAACGACATGCTTGTTCTTAGAAATAAGAACTTACGGCAAAACGGTCTTACTATAAATGCAGCAAAACGGTCAGCATGATGCTGTGGCAAAAACCAGCTAGCTGATATTCTGTTAACTACCTATACAGAGTAGTTTCATGGACATTCCTCTTGACAGAGGAATTTCTCTTGACGACACAAGTAGCAACGTGTGCGTAGAAGTATACTACGCTACCATGAACATTATTACATAGGTACTCTAAGCGATGCCAACTTGAAATCATAGAAATGCTAAAATGATTCAAACATTTCTTTACCTGCCTGCCTACTTTAATACTCAGTCCGACAACCTTTTGCCCTAGTTTTGAATACTACGTCACGAGCAAGGTAATTAGCGCTTTAACGTATTTTTATTCGTTGTTTTGTCGACTAGGTAGAAATCTTAAAATAAATAAGCTCGGAGATAAGATAATGGAGTTCATTTTTTTAAGCTTTCCATCGGTGAATTCGTTATCGTGGAAAAGCCCGAGTCACTCAAAACACATATAAAATCCGCAACCAAAATCTTTTTTTTTTGGTGACACTACCCTTAACATGCGATCGATGGGCTCAATTAATCTCGATGTCTCCAAGTAAGGGACAGTATGAGAATCTTTAAAAGGTTGCGTAGGCTCTCAAGATAGCTATGATGTTGTCCAACCTCCGAAAAGAGATAAGCCTGAAGAAGAACGTCGTCAAGAACACTGCTACTTTTTTTCCAATGGAAACAAAATGTAAGGGACAAAGGGAAAAACTCTCATAAAATGCCTAATAAAGCTCTTAACCTTTCACGCGATAAATGCACACATCGTGTGCAAGATTAGAATCGCATGCGGCGTATACAAGCTCGCGAGGGGAGTTAAAGTGCCCAAGTACCCCAAAACACTCACTTAGTCGAAGAAATTATCAAAACTAATTTCATAAATATTGCTAGGCTGGCATTTCTCTCGAAGTTTGTGTCCCTAACCTTTTCAATACAGCTGCAGTTCTGCACAATGTCACCAAGGGAGGTCGACAACTTAACACTTCCGCATACGAATTTATTTTAAAGGTTAGGCTTTATGATTACATTTTGCAGTAATAGAGAAAGCTTGGGACTTAGTATACAAACCAAGCCAGGGGCAATTATTTCGGTTTAAAACGTCAAATAATAACTATTAATTATTAAAAAAACAAAATACCCGACTGCACACTAAAAAATATTATTATGTCTTTATCCCGTGGGACTTTTAGGATAAAATGTATCCTATGACACTCCCGTAATCAAGACAAATCTAACGATACCTCATACATCAAAATCCATCAAGCCGTTTAGGCTACAGGAGGTCACAAAGGAAAAGACATACATACATACTTACATACACTCGAAAAACATTACCCTCCTTCTTTGGCAGTCGGGTAAAAACGCAAAAGAAATAGAAACCTCTGTTTACACAAACAGGGTAAAATGTTCCTTGTGTTTGATTCAGAAGTATAGACTCTCATGAGAATGAAGTCTCATTAGCATGTTAGGCCCGTTGAGTTAGTCAAGTACTTGATTGTACACTCAGGAGCACGTCACGCTTGACACTTTGGACTTTGGACCGGCCCTGCATTGTATGGCGCGCAGTATAAATCAGAGCTCAGCTTAAACTGGTAGTGTAAAGCGTGACCTGCTCTTGACTGTACACGATAAGGAAGGAAATAAGATATTTGGTGGCTGTTTCGAATGCCAAAATAACTACCGAATTTCAAATTGTCCTCGAAAACTGCCCACTTTTGCGAGCAGTTTGGTATCCTTAAGTTTCGTTAATCTGTATAATTATAGCTCAAATACCCTGTTATCAACCTCGATGGTTATAACGAGCGAGAATGCACTTATAGCAGACTTATAACAGGTTGTCCGCCTTCAAACAACCTCGGCTAAGGTCAAAACAATGACTAAACATATCCAACATGTTGCCAGGCCGGGCCCTTCTATTGAACTTTGTATAAAGTGTTGTTCTTGTATATAGAAATAGAATCTATTTTATGGGTGTCGTATGTAAGCTATAATAAGCTACAAATGTAGAAGTACAAAAAACAAAGTTCGAATTTTTACCACTAACACAGGAACAGTCTCCTTCTCATTCAAGGCTTCTTAACCTTTTCACCGCCAAAGTCTGATAGGTATATCAGACGTTTAAGTTTCGTGCCCTCACCGCCAAAGTCAGATATATCAGACAAAATTTTTTTTTTTTTTACTTTAATATCGTTCACCAAGCGTTCGCCATACGCCACGACATTAAATTATTTTTTTCAATTTTTTGATGTCGTGGCGTGTGGTGGGCGTTTTTGACAAAAACTCAAAAACTGGCGCTTAAAGGGTTAATAATGTATATTCATTTAGCACTTGCTCATCTTGACAACTTTTATATAGGTATTCTGTGATCTTGCTCTCTAGCATAACATGGTTCCCTCCCTGGACTAGTCTGCTCTTAATTACAATTTATTTCTTTAACTTAAAATTAGTGTGTTGGCTTGTAAGTTTCGAATTTAAGATAAATAAATGTGTAAGATGTTGTTATCTCAAATAAAAATAATAATAAAAAAACTGAAAATTGTATCCCTCCAATGTGTCTCGAATGTGCTTTTATAGTTTCTCAAACAGACCTCTTAAAAAATGCAAATATATCCATAGTCGACAGTGTTGATGTGTATGTAGTAAGATGTGTTGCTAGGTTGTCAACTTTTTTCTTCTTCACACTTCTCTTATCTGAATGAAATAGAAATGTAATTTCAATTATAATTCCGATTACAATTGTGACCTATGAATACACATGGAATACACTATTCAATTGATAATACGAGTGTTTGTCCCACCGTCTGATAGCATTCTGTCTGATTAGAATTGATAGGGTTGTCGCTTACCTATTTAGATAAATAAAGAGCAATTTTCTACTAAATTAAAAATGAACTAAAAGTTAAAAAGGGTGACTTTAAAAAAGCTAGCAAAAATGAATGATGTGATTCAATCTGCGAAACTGAACAACTTTCCCGAAGCAACATAGGTCGAAATATGAAAAAAAAAATATTCTCCATACAACTTGTGCAACTGATTTACCTGTTTGGGAAGTATAATGTTTTTTTAAAGAATTTCATATAGGTTTCCTTGGGGAAAGTTGTTTAGTTTCATGGGGAGAATCACCCCCTAAAGTTTCGCTAACTAATTTGAAGTCACCTCATAATACATTTTTTTTTAAGCCTGCTTACTATAGCATTTTAACTATTCTACTTACATGTGTAGTCATCATGGTACCTAATAAATTAGTACCAACTTTATAACTATAAACTAATATTAGATAAACGATGGACTGGGAGTGAAAAAAAAAACTTTGAATGTACCACCAACCTACTTTTCCTAGATATACAGTAAAAGTCTGTAAGAGGGATGCGAGGGTTTTGCTGTATAATGGGCGAAAGGCTGACCATCTCTCACCATTATGCAACTGGTTACATCTGATGACCCTCACAATTTGTGTTAAACGTGGCACCTAAGTGGTGTTGGAGCCACTGATGCTCTGCCTACCCCTTTAGGGATTGTTTGCGTGAGTGTATCTATGTAAAGAAACAATGTACTCTGCGTACAGCTCAACATAAAAATTAAATATATAAATAATACTTTGGTATAATAAATATTAAATAAATATAAATAAATATCCAAATCTGATCTACAACCATCGGCTATGGAAAATTGAATCACGATGTTTTTTAGTTCAGCCGTTCCTGACCTTCCTGTCTATTGCAGGGTTGTTATTCAGTATAACATTTTTGAATTAACACTTTGTTATTAAATAAAGTTTTACTAGCTATTAAAAAGCTTCCTTCCTACACACATACCTATTTGGAAAGCATATAAAAGATGCGGGTAAAAGTTCAAATAGGTTCAAACTAATTGACAGCAATTGGGATAAGGGATAAGCTGTAGAGCACTTGACTGCTCTACGTTCTCTACGTAGGCACCTTTACGTGTCAAACTTGGTGTTAGCTGTACACTGTACAGAGGGATGCATCTTCTTAGCGAATCCACCTGGACGTAGCCACCTGGACGGTGGATGGAGTAGCGTCCATTAGATCTTTTTGAGTGCAGGTGGTAGGGCATGCACTACATGATGTTAGGTGGGCCATAGTTTGCACCTCTTTTCCAGTAAATAGGATAACTGGCCTCTGTACAAGGGAAATTCGATTACTGGGGTTAGCTAAAACAAAACTAGTGGTCGAAATCCTAATTGTGATATTCCTACCCTAAGGTTGCTTGAAAGCTGCCTTAATGTACTGGAGGTTTACCATGATCGCTTAGCGCAATCCAATTTAGGACCTAAACAAGTCTGCAACGCTTATTCGTACCATGATGGCTTATAAGCGATTCAATTTTGGCGCTGTTGCGATTCAAAGGCAGACCAGCGACAATTTATGTAGACATTTAAAATGGACCATAGACAACCGAGCAGTTCAAAAGCAGCGCCATCATGGTACCATTTTAAAAACATTCCAATTGCGAAGCAGTTCTGGATCCTAAACAGAAATGATTTTAAACGATCGTGGTATATAGGTACCCTGGTTTTGTTAATTGTACTGTATGTCTCTGTGTGCATATAAAGTAAGTGTATTGTATTGTATGTTACATGTCTTGTTTTGTGTATCCTTGTGTGCTAATAAAGTATACTGTATTGTGGAAAACTTAATGTGACCTCATCACCTCCGCGTTGTCAGCACGCAATGCAATGGACACTCGACTCTGCCAAATAGAGAAAGGTTTTTTTTATTATCGCTTCTATTTTCGTCAAAAAACTTTTGCTCCATAGCTAGATTCATTTTTCATTACTTTGATCGCCACGTCGGTCGACGCTCCAAGCCGCTTTTTTTATAACGAATGGGTTTACGACCCGGACGATCCCATCACCCTTGCAATTCAGGCCGACCAACAACGCGCTGAGTCCCGTACACCAAACAGACCGAGATACCGTCCTCGCCGGCGAGGACCTTCGTCGCGTATATTCGAGGTGAGGGGGTCACCTCCGCCCCGATTCGCGGTACCGGTACGTACCCGGCCGCTTCTCTCCACAAACGTATGTCCGACGTTTCCCTCGCAGTAACGCCCTAAGCCGAGGTTCGAACCTCACAGGGGGCACCCTTACGCCTGTTACTTAAAATTTTGGGCTGAGAGCCATCTGCGCTCGCCACTTGCTCGGTGAACCTGTCAAGGCCATCAGCGGCCAACAGCGTAGTCATACAAAAAAAAAAAAACACATTCTAGCTCAGGGGCGAAGATGAGGTCGAGAATGTAGCGAGCTCACCCAGAAGATACCTCGGGTTATATGATCCCGGAAATACAGACGCAGGCTGAGAGTTCCATTCCTTAGCGGTGCGCAGTAAAAGATGAAGAGAAGCACTCAGTATGGATTCGAGGAATCTCAACAAGGTGGTACCCGGTAGTGCGTCTGGACGTCCGGTAGAAGAAAAGGCCAGGCGGAATGAGCTCGTGCAATGTATAAATTATATGTATAAATAGCGCCTAACACGACAAGACACCCCATCTCTTTCTGTGGGTGTCGTAAGAGGCGACTAAGGAAACACAAATGGAACCTGCCTCCTAGTAATCCATCCCAGGCAACGCACCTCAGTTGGTTTTGAATCTGAGGTGGCGTCCTATGGTCTCATGCGGTGTGGTAGGCTCTGTAAAGGGCCGTCTGGTTCGCGACCACCCTCCTACCGAAGTCCGACGCCAAACAGCTTGCTGTGTTCCGTCGGTATGTGGGAGTACCAGTGCCTTAATTGGCATTTTCTGGGTTAACTCGCTCCATCGTCGACCTCATCTATGACCTTGGTCAAGTTTGGAGTCAAGAGTTAACCCATCTCATAAAAAAAGACCAAGAGCGACAAAAAATATGCCAGCCCTAATCCCAGTTGAAACACAAGGCCACGACTTGGTTGCGCAAATGTTGATGAATATGCATACTATTTACACACGTGATTAGCTCTCACAGATATATCAATTAACATACGAGCATAGCAATTATTACACAAAACTAAACGAGTGCTGTTAAGTAGGTACCACTCCAGATAGATAAGTGTGTCCATTTCCACGAGGCGACATAATTTGAAATTTGTGAGATTATAAACTAACGGAAAATAATAAGTTTAAATTGTGAACTGTTGTCATAGTTTAAAATTTTTCAATTGTCTAGAATCTCGCGAGTAATATGTATTATAAACTTACGAAGTTCATGATGTTACGGTGACATATAAACTTATTATACTGGGGGAAAACTTTCAGTGGGGCAGTACATACGCTCAATAGTTCAAAACCACTTAATGCGACGTTTGACATAAATTCTGAGAGTTATCAGATGAAACATGATGTATAATGGTGAGAGGTTGTCAGCCTTTCGCCCATAATACAGCAAAACCCTCGCGTCCCTATTACTGACTTTTATAGTATGCCCGGGAAGAGTTGGCAGCTGGTACATTTAAAGTTTTTCTTTCATTCCCCGTCCAGCGTGGAAATAAGGGGAAGTACTTTAATCGTTACAGCTACATGAAAATGACCTTAGAACACTTAGAGAGATGGGGATTCACAGAAAAAATGCTAATAGATCCTGTTACTATAATACTAATCAATAATTTCAATGGGACCATCCCAAATTGGAAACTAAATAAGTCAGAAATCACAAAAAATCTATTGTTTTTTATGTATGTCTGTCATTCACATCAATGAAAATATAACTATATTTTGAAATGAAATGAAATCCGATTTATTAACCAATACAGAACATAAAACATTCATTAGTAACATATAATTTACTTATGCCTAAGTGCACAATTCTTTATAATTTGAAATGTAGGTATTGTGTTGGCAAAAAGGTTCTGACTCAGCATATGTCGTAGCACAGCTACGACGCTGGTATCTGTCAGAACATTACATTACATCACATTACATTACAAAACATTACATTTTCCCCAGGATTGTACAAATTCCTAATAAAACACAATTGTGGAATTTGTGGATCACACTAAGATACCTAACACATTCAAAAAAAAGGAGCTTTTAATCATACCCCATCTCTTTCCGTGGGTGTCGTAAGAGGCGACTAAGGGATCATTCAACATTTACGTGATCACCGGAAGGGGGGGGGGGGTCGGGTGCTTGTATATACATTGGATTATTTGGGGGGGGGGGGAAGAAGCCATGATTACGTCATCATTTTATAACTTTAATTAACGTATAGCGAAATGAATAAATAAATTATAATTATTTAAATATTTACGTACAATTTAGAAGTCTATTACTGGTAATATTTCCCCTGCTATAGACAAACTGTGGAACAGTGTGACCAGATTCAGTTTTTTTTACTTTTTCGGCATATTTTATCGACTTTTCCAAGCATCAGTATTGCTAATACAGCAAAAATTTTAAACACGGACGGATTACGTAATCAAGGCGAGGGGGGGGTTAAAAACAAAAGATTACGCTGTGATTACATAGGGGGGGGGGGTTAAAAAAACGGCCAAAAATGATCACGTAATTGTTGAACGATCCCTAAGGAAACATGAGACTTGCCTCCTATTTAATCCATCTTAGGCAACGACACCTCACTTTGTTTTGAATCTGAGGTAGCGCCTATGGTCTCATGCGGTGTGGTAGGCTCTGTGATAGGCCGTTTGGTTCGCGACCACCCTCCTACCGAAGTCCAATGCCAAACAGCTTGCTGTGTTCCGTCGGTGCGTAGGAGTACCAGTGCCTTATTGGCATTTTCTGGGTTAACTCGCTCCATCGTCGACCTCATTAATGACCTTGGTCAAGATTGAGGTCAAGAGTTAACCCAACTTATAATAAAAAATAAAATAAAGTTATGACAATTAGGCCAAACCTCTCAATGGCGGGCAGCTGTTAACTTTAATATGTCTCTTCCTGTCCGATTTCGGCTACAGCGACTGCTCTACCTAAGGGTCCGATCGATCGCCCTTTTGTGTGCCCTATGATAACTACGATACCTGCCCGAAACTAGGAAGGGGCAAGCCGGGCCAAAAAGACTTGCCTCCTATTTAATCCATCTTAGGCAACGACACCTCAGTTTGTTTTGAATCTGAGGTGGCGCTTATGGTCTCATGCGGTGTGGTAGGCTCTGTAAAGGGCCGTCTGGTTCGCGACCACCGTCCTACCGAAGTCTGACGCCAAACAGCTTGCTGTGTTCCGTCGGTGCGTGGGAGTACCAGTGCCTTTTAATGGCATTTCCTGGATTAACTCGCTTCAACGTCGACCTCATCGATGACTTTGGTCAAGATTGAGATCAAGAGTTAAACAAGTTTACTTACTTGATAACGCTTATTTTATATACAATACCACCGTATACTTTATTTAAATAATAACAAGTTTATCACACAGATAATTACGATTGTTGCCTATGTGTCTAGCAGGAAACACAACGTTACTTATCTTGATAAATTACTTCTATTCTCAGCTGATACAGTAAGGTAATATTGAAGTATAATATCGTTGCAGTGAACTGAATCTACACTAACATAATAAAGAGGAAAGATTTGATAGTTTTTTGCATTGAATAGGCTCCGAAACTACTGGACCGATTTGAAAAATTATTTCACCATTAAAATGCTACATTAACCCTAAGTAATACATAATTTTCCTGAATTCCCACAGGAACAAAGTTGCGGGCGGAATGCTAGTCATATACTAACAAATGCGAAAGTTTTTCAGGGTGCATGGATTGATGGATATTTTTTATACTTTCATGCAAAACCTACTGGACGGATTTCGTCGAAACTTTGCAGTAATACAGCTTAGACATCAGAATAACACATAGGCTACATCATTTTTCCACAAATTCCCACGGGAACGAATTTCTGCGCTACAAGCTGGTAAAGTTTAAAGATGTTGCTGCGGTTTAGTTACCTATAGGAAAGGTGCATCGATACTATAAACAAAACAAGTTATGTTGCCTACGTCACAAATGAAAAAAGCTCATAGTCAGTTTTCAATAGGCATTTATGAAAACTAATATTTATTAATCATTATTAACAGGTTGTAACGCTACACATAGGGTATTATATTTCTAAGTGATAAGTCACACGCAAGGTCTGTTCGATACGGGTAATCAATTCCATTTGCATTTTTCTATTCAATATTTCTGTTTGTAGTTTCATCTACGATCAATTAAATTGAAAGTTTTTATAAGCTAAAGTGAAGCTGAGCAAGGGCAATTGGCAAGAAAAGAAGATGAACGACGCACAAGAACCGCAAATCATTAACCTAGGCAAGGACGTAGAGCGGTAGGCAGACTTGCTGATTTATGCTTAATCAACAGAAGACTAAAGTGGACCTATTAGATACCGAGTTAGAATATTAAATAAACGCGAAAGATCACTCATTGACAAAATACAAAATTTCTAAAACTTATTGACCTAGAAAAATAAGTAATAAAGTTATTTGGCAAAACATTTACATACTACCGTAAAAGTGTAGCGTAAAAATAAATCAGAAAACTCAGTGTAGATACTTAAGAGCTAGGAGACATTAACTAAGAAAGGAATTTCTTAAATTCCTAAGAAAAACCGTCGAAAAACCAAGAAAATAGATAAAACAATGTGCCTTACAAAATAAGTTCTCCACAAACGGTGCTCCTTTGATAACGAAGGATTTCCAAAAATTCGTTCCCACGGGAAACGGTGAATTAACAATAATACGAAGGCTGGAATTTTGCACAGAGGTTCCCTTATGCAGACAAAGGGGATAAGACCGGGAACGAAAGACGTGGTCGCCTTCAAGTATTTAACGTAAAAAGTTTTAGGCACAAGGTTATTCGCGCAGCAATTATTCAATTTCATTCCATGTAACACAGATTTATATGGATCCAACACACGCAAAAAAAAAACATTTTTGCGCGCCAACTCGTTTTGATGAAAATAGCTGGTGGATATTTTTATTCGGACATCGTTGCATTAAGATTTTTGTTTCTAGATTATCTGGCCAGTGTTGTAGTCCAATCAAATAATAATTATAGAGTGCTTGGAGGGCGGCAGGATTTTTGTCTTTGGTTTAGGGTTCTTATCTAGGAGAAAAATATACAAGCAGTACCTGACTCTCAGGCTCAATGGTGGGCTTAATTAGAAGGGACAGTTGGAAGGCCTTAAACTTTATTTTTTTGCTTCGAACTCGAAAACTGTAGGTTGTAGATTTCTTTATTGTACACACATAGTTTGATACTTAATTACTAAAAAATGTTAAAAAAATTCTCAATTCTCAATTCAAATTCTCAATTTACTAAAAAATGTCAAATTCTCAAAAAAAATTCTTAAAAAAATTTTCTATTACAATAAGTTAAGTTGACCGAGCGCAGTGGCGTGCCATTGCATAGGAGAGACCTATGTCCAGCAGTGAAGTAACACAGGCTGACGATGACAATAAGTTTATAACTTAAACCGTTCTCGAGGTATCAGGTCACGAAAATCATCACGAAGTAGTAATAAGTATACTGTGATTTTGTACCTACAAGCTCAATAAAACACTAAGTAATCTCAGTATTTATACGACGCTATTATACTAAGTATTAATAAAAATTCAATATCAATAAATCCTGCGACCCCCGTAAACCAACAATAAATACCGCACACTGATGCGAATGACTAATTTATCGGACAAAACAAACCACGCGAAACGACACGTGATTGGTCTCTGTCTATTGCAGAAAACTTCCGGACGATATACGTTAATATTAATAACAATTTTGTTATTCAGTAGCGTAATATGAGACTGACATCCTTTGTACGTGACCACGTCATCGGGCGCTTATAATCGTGCGATTGTACTATATGGACTTTGCATGGACTTATCGTTCTACAGTTATCCAATGTCCATAACCTGCGGGCCAATTACTAAGCAGGAAGACTTAATGTTTTACAGGATCCTTTGGAACTGAGATAGTTTAGATCCTGTGAATATTTTACTTGAATAACTCAATATTATTAAAAAAACAAAATACCCGACTGCACACTAAAAAAAGAGCGCATACATATTTTTTTAAAGGGAAATTTAGAAAAAATATTATTATGTCTTTATCCCGTGGGACTTTTAGGATAAAATGTATCCTATGACACTCCCGTAATCAAGACAAATCTAACGATACCTCATACATCAAAATCCATCAAGCCGTTTAGGCTACAGGAGGTCACAAAGGAAAAGACATACATACATACTTACATACACTCGAAAAACATTACCCTCCTTCTTTGGCAGTCGGGTAAAAACTTGAATAACCGCATTTTAATGCCGTATGGTGTCGGTTACTATAATCTTTGGGTCTCGATACCAGTAAAAGAGCAAGAAAACAGCTAAAATATTTAGAACGACTTTTATAAAATGGTGGGTACCGTTTTATATGATATCGTTAATACCTACTGCACAACACTCATATTCTAGGATCTATGGACTTCCAACCACGTGTGTGTGCTTCATTACCTGAGTGTATTTCCATACTAATATTATAAATGCGAAAGTAACTCTGTCTGTCTGTCCGTCTTTCACGCCTAAACTACTGAACCGATTTTTTTGAAATTTGGTGATTAGAGCCTGAGAAAGAACATAGGCTACATTTTGTTCCACAATTGGGCACTGTATAAGCGAGCGGAGCTGCGGGCGGAAAGCTAGTACTTTATTAATTTGTAATAACACCTATATATAAAACCTATGAATGCAATAAAATATTAAGTAAGTATTGAGTATTTTCGTATGACTCTGTGCTCTAATCTCTGTTTGCGGATTTCTCAAGTTCAATTGTAATATTTTTTTTTGAGATGGATTAAGTTATCTTTCATCTTAGTTCAATTGTTGTCAAAATCGGTTCATTTGTTTTGAAGACTAAGATTTTAAAGTGAGATAAGGAGTGTTTGCCTTGTGTTTGATGATATGAGACAGAACATTATGTAAGAGACTTGGTGTTTTTGACAATCACAACTTCTATAATTATTTCCTTAAGAATTTTTTGTCTATTTGTGAAATTCCTCAATCAAAAATTATTACATTACAGCATTATTTTAGCCTCGAAATAGGAAAGTGCCCAGCATTAGTCTCGAAGTGTACAGTACAACAGTCTATGTTGCAACCGCTCGATACAAAACGGCACGATAAGGAAAATGGTTCTAAAAACAAGTTAATAAGTGGTTTTTGCAGGTGTGGTAAAAAGTCGGCGTCCAGGTTTTGCTCCCGGCTCCCGACGACCTCTCAAACCAGTTTGACAGAGGGCAAACATTCATTCGACTATCTTTCAAAAAAGCACATGATGAAACGCTAGCGATACCGATGTAATCATTCACAGATTTATCAAACTTGGTATGGCACGGTAAGAGGCATTTTATCTCGTGATTGTCTTTCTAAGTGTTTGATTATGAACTTTCCTACTAATCCCATAACTTTCCTTGCTTCGGAAGGGACGTTAAGCATTCGGTCCCGGTTATTGTTTGAAAATTCTGACACCAGGATTTATCAAGTTCAATACACTATTAAGGCCGTGTGGTGATTTGTTGAGAATAACACCACCCCATCTCTTTCCGTGGGTGTCACAAGAGGCGACTAAGGAAACACAAATGAGATCTGCCTCCTAGTAATCCATCCCAGGCAACAACACTTCATTTTTTTTCTGAATCAGAGGTGTCGTCCTATGGTCTCATGCGGTGTGGTAGGCTCTGTAAAGGGCCGTCTGGTTCGCGACCACCCTCCTACCGAAGTCTGACGTCAAACAGCTTGCTGTGTTGTGTTCCGTCGGGGCGTGGGAGTACCAGTGCCTTTATAGGCATTTTATGGGTTAACTCACTCCATCGTCGATTTCATCTTTGACCTTTATGGTCAAGATTGAGGTCAAGAGTTAACCCATCTCATAATATTTTTTTTTTATAAAAAACTCTTATTTATATCTACCTACACGATAAGAAGAAGGAAATCAATGACTTTTATGTAGGTAGAGAACTCCCTATCTTACCTCAAAAGGGAAAATTCTTAACCTATAAGTATTCTACACGTAATAAGTGTATTCTTGACCTACAAGTCATTTTATGTCAAAACATGGTTCTAAATAATAACAGCACATAACCCACCACTTCGTAAAAACAATTCAATGGATCATGTAATGATTTTGATTGAAGGACAATTATCGCCAATCATCGCAGTTCGTTTTTAGCAACACGCTTCATTCGGAATTCTCGCCCACAAATGACATTACAATAAACTCGCGATTTTAATACCTTAGCATAAGTGACATACCATTTGTGTTGTAGCCACTGTTTATGCCAACACGTTTTGCCAATATTCTCACTGAATGTCCGAACAGTCACCTATTTAACTACAACTGTTAAACCTAATTTTTGCCACAAATGATTCAGCTACAATTTGAATTAAAGTCACATTACTATAATTACAATACTTACTTAGTTTTGTAAAAATTATTATACAAACTTTGCACAGCAAAAAAATGTTTCTACTAAGTGTAGTTTAAATGGTCTAAAAAAAGAACAAAATTGAACCACAGTGCATGCACATTGTTTTAAAATGTTGAAGCCACCAAGACCAAGACTTAAGATGTCCAATCTCAATGTCTTGTTATGGAGATAAACAAACATTTCAATGTGATTTCTGATAGGACAACTCATTAGTATTCTACTGCCATGATTGACACTACCAGCAAGTTGGTAGGTAGTACATTATTTTTCCATTGTGACTATAATCATTTAACCTTGAAAATAAAACGATAAAATTTAACGATAAATAGTTAAGATTTTCTACTGCTAGTGATAAAAAATTCTTTAAGCGAAACTTGTTTTATGTGTGCTTTTATTTTAATAAAAAGTACTGTTAATTATTCATAAATTGTGTAAATAAACAAATATTGTCATATCAAAGCAAATGTTGTAGTGCCCTGTCAAGATAAAATGAGGTTAATAAATTGCAAAAAGATCAGCGTTACTAAATAAATATTTTAAAATTTCTCTGCCTTTTTTGGAACATACCAACCTAAAATGTATCAAAATATTCCAATTTAGGTACCTACCTTTTCTCCTCCCATATGGTCCACAAAAAGAGTTCCCCTTTCCGATGACGTTGTCATCAATAAACTTGATCAGTTTCGCAGCGTCCTCCGTCTTCTGACCGCGGGAGACATTCCCCCATCTCGTTGGTAAGTCTTCTTGCATGGATTCTGATTTTCCTTTGGTTCCTCTTGATTTCTTTAACACACTTGTCATATTACAAACCGTCACATCGCATAACAGTGTAACCACTGTAAACACACACAGATAATTAGTGTAACAATAACACTTTTTATTTTGTTTACCCTTCAAGTATTACGAAACACCGAATAAGATAAGAATTAATTCGTTCACGATTACGCGTGGTCGCGTACGCACAGTGGACACGTTAGCCTCGGCGTGCGTTACTTGAGCGAATGAAGAAAGAATGAAACGAGCGAGCGAGTTTTGTTTTGATACGCCGAGTTCCTCTACTACGCAATGGCTGGCGAAACGACGCATATCGCCACGAACTATGAACGAAGATCGACTGTATCGAGCGAGTGTTCCCAACCGGGAAATGAAACCCTACTTTTCCGAAAATTCATTTAGTACTTTGGTAGTTTTCCCGCTAAGCGTTATTCGTTGGTTCATTCTATTTAATTTATTTACCTGAATTATTATTATACTCAAGTTCCCATATTGAAAAAAGTTTTTTTTAATAACAATAATAATAAGGTAATCGCTTATTGATTTGACCAAAAATCTTTGGTGCGATGACCCACTGTCCAATAGCTTTTTAAAAATTCATGTCTTCAAATAAGATTTTGTTCGAAAAAGCTGGTTGGTTTTTGAAATAGAAAAATAAAAAAAATAACAAAAAAGCGTTACCATGACAATTTGATTAGTTTGTTCAATTTTTGTTTACGCATTGCATTTTCGGGGCGCTATTTTTGCTTCTTTTTCTCTTTAGAAAAGAAAATAACTTCGGTCACAGGTCGCTTGGAATTTATTAAAGCAAAATGATGAAATTACAGATAGCAAGTGAGCAAGATCGTAAGGAAGCTCAGAACAGAGAGAGGAGGCGACAATGTGAGCTCGAAAGGAGGAGCCGCATCTTCAATGCACGAAATAGGAAAATCGGTGTAAGCAGTGACCAAACTTGATTAGCAAGTGTACCTACCTTTAACTAGTAAAATGTTGGGTCGTAGGTTAAAAAAAAGTCCTTTTTTCCGTTCTAACGCAGTCAGCTGACCGCATAAGTGTCTTCGACAACCATCATGCAATTTCGAGCAACGATCCTTGGGAATTTTGCTTATTTGCTTGTTCTTATATTACACTAAAACTAAATACTTACACATTGCGTAGTACAAGCTTATTATTTTTTTATTATTATTACCAGCCCATATAGGTACGTCCCCAGCGAGGGGCACGGGCCTCTTCAAATAACGAAGGGGATTTAGTCCATAGTCGACCACGCTGGCCCAGTGCGGGTTAGTGAACCGCGCACCTTTCGAAAATAAATTTTCTTAGACGAATGTGCAAGATTGCACGAAAGCTAGTGCAATCTTTCACATTGAGCTTTTGTCATTCCAGGTGGACGTTCCATTCCTGGAGCGTCAGATCGCCGAGAAAAAGAAGGAAAGGGAGGAAGAGGCACGCAGGAACCTCGCGTTCGCGCAGCAGATGATCAAGGACAGCGAGGTGGCGCTGGTGCTTGAGGCCAGGGAGAGGGAGGTATAGTGTCGACGAGGGTTGATGATATTCGCACCCAAATCCGCAAATTCGTAACATATAATATACAATACTCTTTATTGCTCACCAAAAAACATTCATAAAAACAAAAACACGTTCATAATTTAGTGTACAGTGCGACGGCCTTATTGCTATAGAATATGAAGAGTATGAAGCACTTGTAGCCCAGTGACGCACGCTGATCTCAAGAATCTCAACTGATCAGTGAGGTTAAGCAACGTAAACAGGGACAGGGAACTTGAAGTGTGACCAAAGCGACAATTTATCATGAGCGTTTCTGTGCTTTGGAAGGCACGTCCCGGCTGTTGTCGATTATCTACAGTCGGTAAAACCAAGTCAAGAGGCCATTTGGCGGTTTGAAAACTTTGATGACACCAGGGTTACATAAGATTTTTTTGTTGTTGAACGTTTATATAATTTACCGATTGGTTAACGTAAGCCAATAAATATGAACCAGGAACGTCGTCGGATTGGCGCTGAAATCGACGCATTCAGACAGCTATACCAGCGGGCTGAAGACCGGAGGGAGTATGACCTCAATGACCCCAATGCCCTCAAGAAACAGCTGCCTCCGCGTCTGGCTGAAGGCGAGCCTGTCGGGTTGTCTAGTGCGCAGAAGTAAGTCTTTTTTCATTTCGTATCGATAGAGTACTCAAATCAAACCATAATATTTTCAACCATAAGTACCGATATCCTTCTTAACTTTTTCTCTGACAATAACATAAAAGTTTAGCTGTGCAAAATCCTATAATTTCTCCTTATTTCGATTTGTTCGTCTTGTGTAACCCTTATTTCTCCTGATTTCGATTTGTTTCGTACTGTCCTAAGATCTCTTAGCTCTTTTTTTGGACGCATCCACGACTTTCTCCATTGTGCAAGTGCATTTTTTTTATTACATGAAGTTAGAGGAATTGCGATGACGCAGATTTATTTATTTATTTGCCCTATCCAAAAAATGTATCCTAATTTAGGTGCTTTAAAAAAAACCTAATATTATTTCAAGGATATTTTCCACAGGTTTGAAGGCGAGGACCTGAACTTCGATGAGCGTCGAAGGATAATGGCGGAGCAGAGGAACTCGTGGCTCGAACAGCAAGTGCAGGAGAGGAAGGCAGCTGAGGAGGAACGGAAGAAAGCTGAAGCCGCTTACATGGTATTTTTTTACGAAATTAATGTTTTTGTCCACAATCTAGCGCGGGGCGAGGACTATGATGTGGTCAGAAGATGCTCACACTTGATGATTCCATAAAGTCGTATAATTGCGAGAATTCCTACCGAAATGGTGTGATATAGGTTATTGGTCGTCAGATCAAG
Source organism: Aproaerema taeniolella (assembly GCA_949987775.1). Classification (NCBI taxonomy): domain Eukaryota; kingdom Metazoa; phylum Arthropoda; class Insecta; order Lepidoptera; family Gelechiidae; genus Aproaerema; species Aproaerema taeniolella. Next base: position 17,812,904 of record OX465245.1, read on the forward strand.
AGGCGCATCAAATCTTCAGTGCCGTGATCCATTAGAAGATTCCAAACGAAACATGCATACGAGTATTCACGATCTTTGAAGCAAAAAACAACCATTGTCCACGCCATTTATTCCGCTCAAGGAGAGCCTACCGCCGGAACACGATCTCGCATGGCCGACTTGGAAGTCTTTGAATAGGCTCTGCGCCCAAGTCGGTCTTAGCGAAGATAACTGGTTCAGGTGGGGTTTTACTGATGGCTCTGGCCTCCGGTGCGTGTGGTTTCTCTGTGCAAACCATACCTCATTTGACATGCTCTGCATGCCCAAACACTTACACTCGGGAAGAACTTATGGCCGCTACTAACAGTGCCGTTGATGTGGCTAAATATTGGGCCAAAAAAATATGACTTTTGCTTATGCCATCGACATGAAAGAAGAAGTAATTCACTCGGACTTTAGTGAGATACGAGTTATATGAGGTGACTTTAATTTAATAAATTAAATTAATTAAAAAATAATTAATTAATTTAATTTAATTTTGACTTTAAGGGTGTGATCCTCCCCATGAAACTGAACCCAAGGAACGCATATGAAAAAACAGGAATTTTTATACTCTGGTTATGGCATCCCCATAATCAGCTGATCGCATAAGTTGTATAGAAAATTGACTTCTTTTTTTCCTATTTCGAAAGTTGTGCAGTTTTCATGGGCTGTTTAACATCCTTAATTTTCGCTAACATTTTGAAAAACCCAAATGTGAACTCGGAAATACAAACGTAGGTAGGTACAGAATTCCATTTCTTAGCGGTGCACATCGCATTAATAAAAGAGAAACGGTTGATACGAATTCGCGGGATAAGTAATATCCTGCAAAGTGTCTGAACGTCCAATACTTAGTAGAAGGCATCCTGCCAATAATGTACACACAGCAGCTTGTCAGGATATACAATAACATCGCCCTTATCTCACTCACAATAGCGCCGGCTTTAGTAGTGAAAATGGGTGACCTGACGGGCTAATCTGTCTACATCGTATTCGGATAGCGGCGTTACACTGCGTAGCGCCAACGTAAGTAAATAACGGAAACTCCTTAACTTGATGCTTCCGAGAAAAAGCTACTTGTATCCGATTATAAACACATCGGCACATTCTGTTTTTCATACAATCGACTTAGCTTGGGAGTTCTAAAAATATACGTTTTACGTGCATAACTGCACTGTTTTTTATGCAAATAATTTTTAAAATGGTCTTCTCTGTTTTTTTTTTACAAAAAACTGACAAAAAGCCTAAAATCTCTCATGTAGTTAATAGAAAAAAAAATCTCTAAATATAAATTAAACTTTTCATACGAAATTGTACGAAGAGGTATTTGCATTTTTATCTTTTGGCCATGCGGCACATTCTTGAAAACTTCTTGTATGTTTTATATTTGATTTTAACAGACAAACATTTTGGCCTAAACTAAGCGTAAAATTTTAACAACAGCATCAATTAAAAATTTCAATTTATAAATTCTAAAGTTGACTTAATTGTATGAAAAACATAGATTGTTCCGCTAAATTTGCCGGTGTGTATTTATGGGCAGACTCCACTATTTATGCATTTGCTAAGCTATCCCTTATACCCTTTATCCTATCCTACTTCCTACTAATATTATAAATGAGAAAATTTGTGAGGATGTATGTATACGCCAGTCATATTTAACACGAGAAATGTCTAAACAAACAAACTAACGGCTAATTCTGATTTTAATATATGTTGTTAGGACCACCATACCACTATCATATATCCAAGTTTGCAGCTTCGAAAGACCTGGGCCCATATTTTTGAAACGATAGAATTCCAATTCGCATACGAATTGACAAGATTTGTATGAGATTCTCTTGCGAATCTTGTCAATTCGTATGCGAATTGGAATTCTATTGTTTCAAAAATCAGGCCCCTATACTAACTTTGCAGCACTCGAAAAACCACGAAATTTTCGCACTTTTTTTAATACTCAGAATATAGGTACTTAAATCCTAAAGTATGCGTTTAAAATTAAAATTTATACGTTTTTAGAGTAGAACCAAAATTTCGAGAACCAGCTCTGTATCTACTAACCGAGAAAATAAAAATAAAATCTTTTATTCCAAAAAAGTGACATTTAAAAAAAGTTGATAAGACCAGGCGGCTACCAAACAAACGAACAATATGTTTCTTATCACGCAATGTTTTTAACCAAAACAAGTGCAAAAAATTTCGCGATTTCCGTAGTAATTTACTTGAAATCTCAGGAAATTAGCACAGGTCTTTCGAAGCTGCAAAATTTGGATATACGATACTGGTAGTGGTCCTAATAACATAGGTATGTTCGAGCGTAGTATGGATGTTTGTAACTCATGGCTGGAATTGTGATAAAGTTTGGTATGGAGGCAGCTGATACCCAGTATTGCCACATGAAGTAGACTTGAAATCTGTATTTTCATTACAAAACTCCGTATAAAATCCGTATTTCTGTTTTCATTGAAATTTCGTATAAATATCCCGTATTATGATTGAAATCCCGTAAGAATTCCGTATAAAAATTAAACGTAACATTTTTGAGTCAAGATTTAAATCAAAAGAGGGTGATTTCCCTAAAAGTTGTTTAGTAGTAACGGGTTCGTTATCGTCGAGGTACATGATTTATTTCTTGGTTTCGTCTTCATTGAAGAAATTTTGCTGTAGTAGATCAAACTCACCAGCGTTGTGACGAAATTGGTCAAAATTAGGTAAAGAAGGCTCGAAAACGGGGACCTTTTGAAGCTAATTCTGTGTTTAGAGTAAGTCCGTATAAAAATCCGTAATCTTGATCATCCGTATTGAACTTGCAAAATCCGTACAAATACGGACAAATCCGTATATATGGCAACACTGCTGATACCTTGGATTAACACATAGGCTACATAATTTTCCAAGTCTCGGGTGGGATATAATACGTATTTATTTTATTTGTCTACAGATGGCTGTGAAAGCTCGAGACGCCAGAGCCAGTGACCTGGACAAAATGGAGCGAGACTGTCGCCACAGACTGGGACAAGCGAACCTAAGATACAACGAGGCCCTGGTAAGGTCACCCAACCTTATCTGTTATTAAAGCCCATACCCGATTGCAATCCTCTTAATTGTCCCATAATGTCCGTCTGTTTACAAAGGGCGTCTTTTTACAAAGTCAACAATTTTACTTTCACGCTGGACTAAGAGTGGAAGAAAAACTAAAAATGTACCAGCTGTCAACTGTTCCGGGCTGTAGAAACCAGGTTTTGCTGTATGGGATCGTTCAACAATTACGTGATCATTTTTGGCCGTTTTTGAACCCCCCCCCCCCCCCCCGCTATGTGATCACAGCGTAATCTTTTGTTTTTAACCCCCCCCCTCGCCTCGATTACGTAATCTTCGTCCGTGCTTAAAATGTTTGCTGTTGATTAGCACTGACACGTAGGTCATTTTTCTATGGGTCTTAAATGACCTAAATTTGGGAAGAGGGTGTGTCCTTTTGTCAAAATGCATAAGGTAAGAACTATAAAGTTAAATCAATAAAATAGATACTTTCATTAGTCTTAACGAAGCGCAGATGACGTAATCATGGATTATTCCCTCCTCCCCCCCCCCCCCCAAATAATCCGATGTATATACAAGCACCCGACCCCCCCCCCCTTCCGGTGATCACGTAATTGTTGAATGATCCCTATCGTGGGCGAAAGGCTGACGACCTATCACCACTATACTCAATGTTCCATCTAATTACCCTCAATGTATGTCAAACGTGACGTCATGCGAATCATATGATGCTCTGCCTACCCCGTTAGGGATTATAGGCGTGAACGTATAGACAAATCAGTTTTGTTAAATGTCGAAGAAAAAATTGTGGCGATATTAACTCTTCAAACTGAATATTTTAAAATGCGTTTGCCCTAACAGTTTTAATCAAAATTGGTGGGATGGCTGGTTGCACTAACTATACAATTTATTTTATGTAATATTATAGTTTTTATAATTTGTCTTCCATTCCTACTTCCCTACTAATCCCTATTATAATATTATAAAGGCGAAAGTAACTCTGTCTGTCTGCCTATTACGTTTTCATGCCTAAACTACTGAACCTATAGTGATAAAATTTGGTAGAGATAGATTTAGACCTTGAGGAATGTTACAGGCTACATTGTATCCCACAGCTGGACACGATATAACCTGTAGTCCACATGTTCGTCTGTTTACAAAGGGCGTCTTTTTATAGTCATGAATTCTACTTCCGGAAAACTAGACGTGGTACCCTATTAGGTACGCTATTAATATTCTGTGTCCATCAGGCTCGCGAGAAGAAGCAGTTGGAGCAAGTCCTGAAGGAGCAGGAGGAGTCGGACAACTGCGCCGAGATGTACAACATGCTCACCTCGGACATGCTGACTGAGAACCCGGACGTGGCCAAGAGTGCTCTCGGGAAGAACAGGTATTAACCGACTACAAAATAAGGAGGTCCTCAAGTTGTTTTGTACAGGCAGCAGCACGTCAGGTTACCCATTTGTAGTACGAAAGCCGCCGCTATTCCGAGCGACATAAGAGCGACGTCAAGGACAATATGTATAGCCTGATGTGCTGTCTTGTGTACATACAGCAGCGTATCAGGTTATACATTCGCACTACGAAAGCCGCCGCTATTACGAACAACATAAGGGCGACGTCAAGGTCAACATTTTGTATGGGAGATCAAAAAAAATTTTGATCTCCCATACAAAATGCGCTAACTACATGCTGATGAAGTTTTTTTTTCGTATTTTGACCTTTGCTCCTTGGGGAAGTTGTTCATTTTCATGGACTGATTTACCACCCGAGAGGTTGCAAGAGAGATACCTAAAGCCCTGTATTTTAAAATTGATTTTGCGCTTTTTGAAAAAATCAACAAAAACAAAAAACACATGGGTATGTACACATATTTAGATGACGTTTTGGTTTATGGTTATCAGCTGAAGAAGCATCGTTGGGATTGAAGTCGGTTGACTCTTACGTTATTAACATGGACAATTATTTAATCTGCTCATGTACGTCGCCCTCAAGGGACACAAACCTCCCTTGAAAACACGAAGGGGATTTAGACCATAGTCCACCACGTTGGTCCAATCCAGGCTAGTGAACCGCGCGTTTGCAAATGTTTCACTTCCATAAGTAAAAATAATATTACAAACTAGCTTCCCGCGCGGTACTTCGTTCCCGTGGGAATTCGGGAAAATCATGTACCCTATATCCATCCCGGATAATGTAGGATTCTATGAAAGAATTTTTCAAATCGGTCCAGTAGTTTCGGAGCCTATTCGATGCAAACAAACAAACAAACAAATCTTTCCTCTTTATAATATGTATAGACGTGAGTTTATAAGGTTGATTTTATGACTGATACTGAAAAACTTTACATTAATGTAGCATAATCATTAGAATAACACATCTCATGGGAACTACGTCACGAATGAAAATGTATACTTAGGTAGGTATACAATACATTGTATGCAAATTCTTTATTGCTCGAAAACAGTATAATACTCGTATACACATTGTTTTTTTTTTATGTGCAATAAAGATTATTGTATTGTATTGTTATATAATAAAAAAGGTAATGTAAAGGCGGACTTGTCCTTGTCCCTGAAGGGATCTCTTCCAGTCTACCTTAGATTTGATGTATTAAAAACTACAATCTTTTTGTACAGAGCTATTGGCTACATGTACAAAGGCATGAATAAAGAAGAGCTGCAGAAGTTCTACGCTGCACAGAAGGAACAGATGGCCGCTTCCAAGGTAACAGACTAATGCTTTTTACATCTGTCACAGAGATCAAGCTATATTTTACGGACAATAGGCGCTGTTTACGTAAAATGACTCTTAATAGCTACGGAACAAAGGTTTTTTCCGAAAATAGAAGCACGAAGAGACATCCAACACCTGAAGACGGAGCGACGGGCGAAAAAATTAAATTGCTTATAACTTTTATACTGCTGGACCAATTTTGCTCGAATATAATAATAATAATAATAATAATAAATCTCTATATTTCAGGTATAAAGCACCCATATGTTACTCATAAAATAAAATACAAAAAAAACATACATACTTAATTAAAAGATTTAACACAATCTTATAACTAAGAACCATCTCGATTACGTAAGCTTTCAAACAAAACAAACCGCATCGAAATTTATTTATTTTTACTTTATTTTACACTAGCTTTTCGCCCAGGACTTCGTTCCCGTGGGAATTTTCCCGTCAATTTTCCAATATTTTTAAGATGTATTCTGCTATTCGGGACGGAAACAAATCCAACAAATCAAAAACCATGGCAATCGGTCCAGCCGTTCTCGAGTTATAAGTGTTGTAACAAACACGACTTTCTTTTATATATATAAGATTTTCGGGAAGATTTACAGACAAATTTTAAACCTATACATGAATTATAAATTTTAAAAAAATGCTAATTACTAAATCGGTCCATTCGATTAAGAGCTATGATGCTACAGCCAGACACACAGATACACACGTCACACTTATAACAAAAACATCCTTCTTTTTTGTCGAGGATTAATTCCGGCGAAGATTTTCGACTAAACTAATTGCGATGTGTGTCTTTGACAGGCCAAACGCGACGCTGAAGACAAGATGGAAGCGGAGTGGCAGGCGCTGTCCAAGGCTATACAGCGGGAGGTGGCGCGGCTTGACATCGAGGACCATAGACAGAGGAAGTAAGTTATTGGCGTAATTTATCTAATAAGCAGAGGTGGGAATCTACCGGTCTTTCTAGGTCCGTATTCAAGCGTGATATCTGATTGGAGCCCTCTTTTTAAAAAAATATTGTGATAGAGTTATAAGCCATTATCAAACGTTAAGTTATTATAAACGCGCACACACACAGCCACACATTTACTCGCTAGCACAACACAACAATACACTACACTGGTGCGAAGACAATTGTTTGGCTTTCATATTGTATACCTACTGGATTACTTCTGGTTTTGATTAGTTTGCTGTTTTCATTTAATTTCACAATATTTCATTAAAAATGTACCCACTAAAATTCATGTATGTAAAGATAACAAATTATAAGTCTGTAATTGGCAAATGTTTAGATAAATTAATTAGTATTATAAGTTTTGATAATGCTGTAGACTTAAGAATTAAAAAAATAAAAAAATAGAGGGGGAGGCTCATGAATAAGCCTATGGGTTTATCTACAATCTACATATCACTAACTAGCTTTCCGCCCGCAGCTCCGCCCGCGTGGACTACAGGTTATATCGTGCCCAACTGTGGGATAAAATGTAGCCTACGTCCTTTCCCAGGCTCTAATCTCTTTACCGAATTTCATCAAAATCGGTTCAGTAGTTTAGGCGTGAAAGACGGACGGACAGACAAACAGAGTTACTTTCGCATTTATAATATTATTAAGTATAATTAAGTATATTAAGTTAGGATATTATGAAGACGAAAGATTTGTATGTTGCGAATAAACTTAAAAACTACTGGACCGATTTAAAAAATTCTTTCACCATTAGGATGCTACATTATCCCTAAGTAACATAGGCTACACAATTTTCCCCAATTCCCACGGGAACAAAGTCTCGAGCGGAAAGATAGTAATAAATAAATAAAATAAATTCACAAGGAATTCATTATTAGAACTACCTTGTAAATAAAATACAGATAAATGATATAACAAGAAGAGGGCCTATATCATATCACTCAATTGCGGACCTGAAGTGACACCGGCAGAGTCTGACCTCTGCTAATAAGTTATAATTTAATTTTTTGTCTGATTAGTTACTAACCGCAGGTGGTATTTTTGTTAGAAATAGCCTTTAAAAATCGCCCAATAGAAAAATATTGTGGCAAAAATATTTTTTTTTTAACGGTAGCAATATGTAGGTAATGGTGGTCCAACTTAACTATCAATTATTTCAATCTAAAATCGTGCTAAGAACCTGTTATAATATGTTTAAAAATAGTGAAAATAACCGCGAGAATCTATGTATCAAACTGTTCACAGAGACATGGCTCGTCAGCTGATGGAAGAGAACCAGCTGTTAGCGCTGCAGCAGAAGGAGAAAGAGAAGTACTTCCGAGAGGTGGTGTACAACAATACGCCCACAGAGGAGTTCTACGCGCAATTCAATACTACCACCAGATAAAACTACTACTCATGTTTACTTTAAATTGGCAAACATATGGCGGACTTTTCAAGTTTAGTGATACCCTAATTTTTCGACATTCTCCTAACTCGAAAACAAAAGAAGATCGAGGACTGATATTAAGCATAGAGTGATCTTAGGATCTGCCAGTACACCACCTGAACGAATGACCAAATTCGTCGCTAGGGGGCCACTCTAGTTCGCTTAGCCTGCTTGACCCTTTATCCAACTTTGATGAGCTAAAGCATGAAAACGGGATCTGCAGGAACGCAGGATTAAATGCCCTCCAACTTTTATGAAGGACAGTTTTCAATATTGTAAGTCCTTTACGAGATATACCCGAAAAATCGCAAAAATATCCCTTTTTGGGTACATTTTTACCCCCCACCACTTATGCACACCTCCGCTGAGGGTGCATAAGTAAAGCTTAAGACACGTGCGTAGCCTCATCGTGCGCCGCGGTGGGTCTGCGGCGTAATACTAATGCAATCAATTGATTGCCCAAATTATATAAATCAATGAAATAAGAGTAAATGCAACATCGAACAAGTTTACAGATGCAACATTAAACAAAAAAAATACCTCTGCATAGCGTAATTTAAAAAGTGGCTAAAAATGTTTGATCTATTCGGACAGAAGTCGGTATCAGGCTGAGATCGAAAAACTGCAATTATCTTTCATATTTCAATTATGTTCCTTGGAAAAGGTTGTTGAGTACCATGGGCTGACTTTTTTTTTTATCAGCCCATAAACGTCAACACCGAGGGGCACCCTTCGAAGCACTATGGTACGTTTCTTTACCTAGAAAATAGACAACAGCTCTTTTCTCCGCGTTTGGACAAAACTCTAATTGTGGATAAAATGTCTATTACTTTACAAAAACATACTATGTCAAAAACATAAATTATTAAAATCAGTCAAATAAACCGCCCCTTGTCATCCCTGGTGCAAAGGTGCCCATAACACTTGCGGCATTACCACGTTGAATGGCAATGGACAACCTTTGCACCAAGTATGACCCGGAGCGGGGGTCACAACTCTTATCTCTAAGACGCCGACCTACCTCGGCGATGAAACCCTTGGCCTCACTACCCCAACTCCCTGCGGTCTCCACAGCGAAGGGTATAAAAATATAAGTTTGCCCTAGCGCTGACATATTGTGGATGGACTAAACGAAAACTTAGCGAAATATGTTTGCCAATTTATATAGGTCGTTTCACTCATGAGCGCTGACTCCGAATGACATATTATTTTTCTCTCTACGCTTGTATTATTCACTGTATGATATTAAACAAAAAGGTAACTTTTTGTCGTCTTTTGCAAAGCGAGAGCCATGATCACAAAAAGTCTGTGATAATTTGGCAATTATGTTTTTAAATGTATTTTTCCAGCGTTGAAAGTTATACAGCTGAGGTTATAAACGCATTTTACACGTAATAAGTTTGGCTAGTATTTATTCATACTCGCGCCTATTTTCCCTATCGGGGTAGGCAGTGCATCGAGTGGTTGTAACACCACTTGACGCTGCAGTTAACTAGTATTATTATATTCGATTTTAATAAACCGGGTTTTGGTAATTGGTCGTTCTGGAAAACTATCGGTTTTAGAGTTCTGGGAAATTCACGTATAGGAAAACGGTCGTTCTGGGAAACTGACGTTTTGAGAAACGGTCGTTCTGGGAAACTGACTTTTTGAGAGACGGTCGTTCTGGGAAACTGACTTTTTGAGAAACGGTCATTCTGGGAAACTAACGTTATGAGAAAGGAAATTGAAAATGAGAGATGTTGTGTTTGTTAAGACCTTTTGGGGAGTTTTACATGTTATAAGGACTTTTAGAACTGCACATTAGAGGATCACTAAGTAACTAATTCTATTGATGCAAATTTACAGTGGCATTCAACAATCGTAGTTTAGGCGATTTCAAAAGTTCGCTATGATTTTTTTTTCAATTAATGAAAATGTGCTAGTTATTTCATGATTTTTGTTATGCAGGACGCAGTTTACTTTGTAATAACATTTACTACTTTTGCTGACGACTGTACTTAAATAATAATTTATTAAATGTTCTTACTAATAGTAATGGATGTTTTAATTTAAAAAAAAACTGGTTTTAGAGTAAAAAAATAATATTTATTTGAGTAAATAAATAGCTTTGAGCAAATACAATCTGGTATGCTAAGGATAAAATCTTAAACACTTTGAAAGACTAGAAATTGATTAAGTATTAAACAAAAAATTGGCACATTCTATGCTGAGATCTAAATATCACTAATAGGGTTAGATTAGAGCGCTTAAAACCTGTATGTTTCTTCTACGTCTCCGATTGGGTATAATATCATACAGTAGTACCATATTTATAAGCGGAAAACATCGGCCAATCACAGCGCGACACGTGTAAGCGCCCGTCTGCTATTGGTTGTTGTGTACTCGCCATGTTACGAGCAAGAAACTATTATTTGTCTAACTGGAATGCTTACGATCACATCAAAAGCGTTCCGAAGTAAAGCTATATAATTGGATGACATCTCTTTCTACTAATGTGTCCATGCAGACACTCTGACGTTGTAAGAAAGAGACAAATTGAGACAAATTCACCCTTCATCGTTGTTCTGCTCGAAATATTTTTTCCCTTTGACAAAAATAATGTAATATAAACTTTATTACTTAGACATAAAGTTCAATTTTAATTTGTTTATATTGTTTCGTCAGCATTCCAGTTAGACAAATAAAAGTTCCTTGGTTACGAGTCCGCTGCGCCATTGGTGAATCGTATTCAATTCGGTTTTAGTCGGCGATTTTCGGCGCAAACGAATATTGCCGAAGCAACTTGTAAAGGTAAGCGTCCACTGATCCGCATCGTACGCTTCGGAAGTATCGCAACAAACGCATAATTTTTCATAATGCGTTTGCGTCCACTTTATCTGCAGAGATCGGATTTGCAGACGCAAGTACCAGTAATCGGATTGCCGATGCCCATTTGTTATCACTTGGTCGGATTCGCAAAAGGCCGGATTCTCACTTCGCCGGAATACAGTTAAGAAAAAAAACAGGTTTAGTTTCCTTAAATTTACACCTAGTTGGGTCATAATGTAATTAATAATACACTTTTTGATAATTATTTAGAAACTAGCATCCCGCTCGGGACTTCGTTCCCGTGGGAATTTGGGAAAATCATGTACACTATGTTCATCACAGATAATGTAGGATTCTAATGGTGAAAGATTTTTTCAAATCGGTCCAGTAGTTTCGGAGCCTATTCAATGCAAACAAACAAACAATCAAATTTTTCTTCTTTATAATATTAGTATAGATGGGTAGATTAACGCATAATCCTGGACATACAGACTCTACATAAGTATTCGATCTTCGTAGAGGAAATCGTTCAATTGATAGTCTTTTGTTTTGTCATTTGTTCTTGTAATTTCTTTGAGACATATAATAATATTATTGTGCTAGAAAATTGTAATGGTTGTTTAATTTTATTCAACAACATGAATTTACCCGGAATAAGTAGTGGTCAGACTGAACTTTGTTTTATTGAAAGTAATAAAGGCAAGAAAGTGCTTCTCCATGCCGGACACAGGTACCACTTCGCCGTCGCTAACAAATCGGGCTCAAGAAATTGGCGTTGTGCGAACAGAAAAGGCGTTGTGCGAAAGCTTCTCATTCTTGTTTGCCCGATAGCGACAGTACCCATTACATGATTTTCCCGAATTCCCACGGGAACGAAGTCCCGGGCGGAAGGCTAGTTAGACTATAAAATTATGGTATATTCCATCCAGATTGTGTGTATATGTACAGACAGCAGCACGTCAGGTTACCCATTTGCACTACGAAAGCCGGCGCTTTACGAGCGAGATAAGGGCGACGTTAAGGTCAACATGTATAGCCTGATATGCTGCCATATGTACAAGTACATATATACCTACCTAATAAATATATCATATTAAATTTTGTTTTTCTTATTACATACATACATAAGCTCACGCCTTTGTCCCATTGGGGTAGGTAGTATTTTTTCTTATTGACTGTACAAAGTCCGGCGAAGTGAGAATCCGACCAATTGCGAATCCGACCAAGTGAGAACAAATGCCGATGCCAGTTCATTCTGATTTTCTTAGGGGCGCGTCCACTGTTCGACATTCCGTATGACGTCATCGGCACGCAACGCAAAAGTTGCCCCTCGGAGCATCGGTGTCGGCGCCGATGTGCGATCCGTACAGTGCGAATCGGTGGACGCATTTGTATGATTCTCTATACTGGGTGATAAAAAAACTCCAAGCTATATTCAAAATCTTGAACCAGTGTCACTCAGAACACATTTATGAAAAAAAAAAATTTTTTAAATATTTTTTCTACGGGAATAGTTCACTTTTTGCCTAAAGTTCGGACATTACTCCTACACCAGGCACGCGAGGGGTGCGGGTAGCGCTCGGGGGGTGCACCCAAGTGGTGTCTACGTTTAGGAAAAAAAAAATCCCACCCCCCCCCCCCCCCCCAAAAAAAAAAAACATAAAAAGTGTTCTGTAAGTGATACTGGTTCAGGATTTTGAATATAGCCAGGAGATTTTTTCCACCCTATATAAAAAATACTTCAATCCAATTGATACGATTCGTACGATGCTTATGATACCGACCTGTGGACGCTTACACCCGTATTCTAAGAAGTTAACTCGAAACTTCCTCCACTCAACTTCAGCTAAGGAAATCCTCGAAACGACCTCGAATTTGGTATTCTTAGTTGTCACCTCAAGATTCCTTGAACGTGGCATACAGCTACTCGACGATAGATGGCACTAGCTAGCGTAAATCTTTATTCGATATTAATCTTTAACGATATATTATCATAAAGATAATCCACGAAATCTTTAAAATAATTTATTTTTCATATGAAAAAGGCATACAACAAGTTAAGCATCGAATAAAGCCTTAACTTTGACAATTGATTACTCAAATCATCCTCGACTCCACTGAGGAAAATTGTAAAGTCGAGGACAGAAGTGTCAAATAAAAACGTCAAAATCCTTTACAGAGGTTGAGTGGAGTCGAGGAAATCTCGAGTTAACTTCTAAGAATATGGGTGTTAGTTTAAAAGTGCGATGCTTATGATACCGACCTATAGATCGACTTGTTTATTTATATGTTCTTCGTCCCCGTAAATCAATCCCTTCTTGTACAAGTTTATGATAGATTCTGCGATGACTCTCGCTGACTTTCGAAGGTAGCCTCCACTTGTGAGCATTACTATTGGAATGTGTCTCTCTTTACATATCTCAAAAATGAATTCGTCTCTTTTGATGACTCCCTGAAAAAAATTGTTCTAGTTAGATCGGTTCCTGATTGGTATACGCAGAAGCGATAAGCGTAGATTTTTATAATTATTAGCTTTCCAAAAGTAGCCTATGTCAACTGCCCTAGCATACGCACTCTCATGAATGACAGTTGATTGCCAAGCAAAATATAACCTTAAACGTATGAGCAGAAGGTTGCATCTTTTTTCCGTTCAATCGACGTTAACACACGATTGTGAATTGCTAAAACGAAGTATGTCTAAATCAAAATACAAGAGAAATTAAAACTTATCTATTTACTGATAAGATCAAATTTTGAATGATTTAAGATCAAAATTCCATGTTTTCAGATCAAAAATAAGATTAATTTTTTTACATTTTCTATTCGGAAGTCTACACTCTCACGAGACAGAAGTTTCATTGTTAGAGTAACTAGAGGCTATCTGTTGTCTTTGCTTAGGTACTCAAATAGGACAAACCAAATGACTTGAGTGTTATACATATAATCAAAACCAAAAAAAAACCAGGCAGGTGGCTAGCACAACCTACAATCCCACGCGTGTACAGAGATAGATTAGACCTTGGGAAAAGACATAGGGTACATTTTATCCCACAGCTGGGCACGATATAACCTTTGCCGTGTGGTGATCGGTTGAGAATAACACCACCCCATCTCTTTCCGTGGGTGTCGTAAGAGGCGACTAAGGAAACACAAATGGGACCTGCCTCCTAGTAATCCATCCCTGGCAACGACACTTCATTTTTTTTCTGAATCTGAGGTGTCGTCCTATGGTCTCATGCGGTGTGGTAGGCTCTGTAAAGAGCCGTCTGTTCGTGACCACCCTCCTACCGAAGTCCGACGCCAAACAGCCTGCTGTGTTCCGTTGGTGCGTGGGAGTACCAGTGCCTTTATAGGCATTTTCTGGGTTAACTCGCTCCATCGTCGACCTTATCTTCGACCTTCATGGTCAAGAATGAGGTCAAGAGCTAACCCATCTTATAATAATTTAAAAAAACCTGTAGGTAGTCCACGCGGGCGGAGCCGCGAGCAAAAGCTAGTAAGGGTATAAAATTGTAGATAGTACTCACAATGTCACTAATGTTCATGTGCCCCAGAGGGTCGCCGGCCAACACGTCGGTGCCCGCGTTGTACACCAGGATGTCCGGACTGAAGGAACTCAGAGCCTTCTTCAGGTTACTACAAGGTAGAAAAAAAACATTTAGGTCATAAGGGTCGTCCATATACAGGATGTAAAGGACAGCTTAGCAAAAACTGAAACCCTGAATTCAGACCATCATTTAATATTATTTTCCAGTGGAATTTTTCTCCGAAAAATTTCTAATTTTGTTTTGTTTTTTTTTGCATTTTCTGCTTACATTTTTTATTATTTAATCGAATACACTCCATTTTGCAATAAAAAACAAACATAACAACGTAAAACACGAAAACCAGCAATGTACATCGCACTCCGATAGCAGTGCGGCGCGGGGGGATCGCGCGCGGGGCGCGGTTTCAGGATACGTTGCGTAGCGCCCAAAGTAGGTAAATAATGAAAACTCCTTAACGTGACGTTTCCGGGAAAAAATAATTACTTATAGCTGATGATAGTTAAGGGTAGATGCCACCATTTAAGTTTTTGATAAGATGTTCTTTACACCCTGTATAAAACAAAGTCGAGTTTGTTCAAACACTTATAACTCTAGAACGGCTGGAGCGATTTTCATGGTTTTTGATTTGTTGTATTTGTCTCCATCCCAAATAGCAGAATAACTATTAAAAACATTGTAGAATTAACGAAAACATTCCCACGGTAACGAAGTTCCAGGCGGAAAGCTAATAAATAAATAAATGTAAGTAATACTCACGTTCTCAACTTAAGCATGTACTCAAGATCCTCGACCTTATTGTTCAGTTCGACCTTAAGTCTGATGGCAGCTTTGGCGACCTTGTCTTTAGGGTAAATGTGCTTATTGTACACATCCATTATAAACACATCTGGAACGTCGAGAAAGTCATGTTGGTAGCCATTACCCTGGAATTTAAAAAAATGTATATTCAAAAAAACAAGTTAGAAAATAAAATATTGTTTCATGGTACACTCAAGAGCACGTCAAGCTTGACACTTTGGACTTTGGACCGGCCCTGCATTGTATGGCGTGCAGTATAAATCAGAGGTCAGCTTAAACTGGTAGTGTAAAGCGTGACCTGCTCTTGACTGTACCCACACTAGGATTCCCTGTGTCGTGGGTTACCAGGCTCATTCCCTTAGTTCAAAAGCATTAAAGAAGAATTTAGAAAAATAAAATAAAGTGTGTGTGTGTGTGTGTGAGTGAGTGTGTGTGTGTGTGTGTGTGTGTGTGTGTGTGTGTGTGTGTGTGTGTGTGTGTGTGTGTGTGTGTGTGTGTGTGTGTGTGTGTGAGTGTGTGTGAGTGAGTGCTTGTGTCAGTGAGTTTCTTTCTTTGGGGTTTACTGAAGAATTTCAAGCTGCTTTTCAGTTCCAAGATAGTCTAGGTATATGATGGGTATGTTAGTGCAACCTGTCATCTGTCTACATTGAGACCGTCGCGTTGTCATTTTTACTCTTGCGCTTAGTTGCAGAAAAGTTAATTAAAGTAAAAGCTTCTTTAAAAGTAATACCGTCCTTGTTTACGGCAACAAGTCGGAAAGTGACAGTATGATATTTAAAGTAGCATTAACTTTAATGGACGTCTGCGACTGACCGTTAGATTCGCAATGCAAGTAAGTAGACCAAACTAGTAGACTACCACGTTGAGAGAACTCTTTCATCCACGCTTATTTTTTATTTATTTTTCTTATATTCTTTCCACTTGTGATTGGTCTTTATACCATAAGCAGGTTTTTTCAGTGAGTCTACGGTTATGGCACTTTCGCCTCCATTTATGGCATTCTCGACCACACTTTCATTCAGTTACGGTTATGGCACTCTTACCCTTATTGATGGCACCACTCTATAAAGCTATCTACAATCATAGCATTCTATAGAAAGCCTTAGTCATGAGAATCGTGATTTGATATTCGAATAGGGACAAAAATTGCTGGCGTGATAAAACCACCGCCCATGGTAACGAAACTACCTTCCAAGTGGATGGAACTTTCGTCCACATTAATGGAACTCTATCTTACCTGATGGGCATCGAGGTCGACTATCATAGCGTTCTGTATAATCCCCCGGTCGCGCAGAAATGTGATGAGTAGCGTGATATCAGTGTATGGACAGAAACCCGCGCCTTTCTCACTGCTGCAGTGATGGAACTACGGAGCCCACCGCCCACGTTGATGGAACTCTATCTTATATTGATGGAACTCTAGCCCACGTTGATGGAACTCCCACCCACGTTAATGGCAACACTTCTTACCTGATGGACATCAAGGTCTACTATCATGGCGTTCTGTATAATCCCCGGTCGCGCAGAATTGTGATGAGTAGCGTGATATCAGCGTATGGACAGAAACCCGCGCCTTTCTCACTGCTGCAGTGATGGAACTACGGAACCCACCGCCCACGTTGATGGAACTCTATCTTATATTGATGGAACTATAGCCCACGTTGATGGAACTCCCACCCACGTTAATGGCAACACTTCTTACCTGATGGGCATCAAGGTCTACTATCATGGCGTTCTGTATAATCCCCGGTCGCGCAGAATTGTGATGAGTAGCGTGATATCAGCGTATGGACAGAAACCCGCGCCTTTCTCACTGCTGCAGTGATGGAACTACGGAACCCACCGCCCACGTTGATGGAACTCTATCTTATATTGATGGAACTCTCACCCACGTTAATGGCAACACTATTCTTACCTGATGGGCATCGAGGTCGACTATCATAGCGTTCTGTATAATCCCCCGGTCGCGCAGGAATGTGATGAGTAGCGTGATGTCAGCGTATGGACAGAAACCCGCGCCTTTCTCACTGCTGCAGTGATGGAACCCACCGCCCACGTTGATGGCCCAGCCGCGCTCCATGGCCAACTTCCCTGCCAAGATGGAGCCGCCTGTTTGTAACCTAGAAAGGTAATAGATAGATACATAAAAACTTTATTCACTGCTATTACAAAAAACTTTTTATTATCATCTTTTATAACTATAAGTAAAACTACAAAAAATGGTTGTCTGTAAAGTCGGTTTACTGACGATAGTTGAACGTGACAACGTCTTAAGAAAATACTGATGGAATGGTAGCATTTTTCAAAAGAAAATTATAATTTCATTTGTTTAATAGATTTGTATGTATATAGAGAAGGAGGTAATTGGAAATCACAATGAAATTGATCAAGTTAGATTTATTTGTAAATGTCAATGTACTATAGTATAGCAGCTGTCCACGCAGACGCATCGCTCACTCAAGTAGGAGAGAGACGGAAGGCCGATTGTGCTTCTTTGTCGCTCGTTCCGCGCTCTCGCTTGCACTTCAAGCCTTACATGGAACGCCTCAGAGCGAGGTAACGCCGCATGAGTCATGTTTTTTCGTGCGTGCAGCCGGCTCTATCGAATTATAAGACGTTGTCACGTCAAAAATAATAAGTAACGCTGTGAAAGAACGCTGACTCAGCATACGTACTGTGGGTAACTTTGGATTTACCAAAGCGCTGATTTTGGGCCAATACAAAGTTTTCTACTTATAGAATGGAATCCATAGGTTCATAGAATCGGTCATCCTTAGCCCTACTTATAAATAATTGTATAAGATAATCTTTACAAATCCTTATAAATAATGGCTTTTCTCTTGTCGCCTGAGCCGTATTTTGTTGATTTACTGAAAAATGTATGAAATAAAGATTTTTGGTTGACTTTTTATCTCCAAACACTTGGAACCTGTAAGTTTCATCAAAATCTTTATTTTTATAGCAATTTCCAAAAACTGATTGCAATATGTAAATAGGTAGCTCATTTAAGGATGCCCGGTATTTCGTTCTCATGGTAATTTCGTAAAATCCTTTCTTATTCCTTGTCTACACTGTTAAGAACCTTTGTGCAAAATTTCGACTTTCTTGGTCCAAGTGTTTGGGCTGGACGTTGATGAGTCAGCAAGACAGGACCCTTCAATCTACACTAGTATTATAAAGAGGAATAATTTGTATTATTTTATGTTGGTAATGAATAAACTCTAAAACTACAGCACCGATTACGAAAATTCTTTCAGCAATAGAAAACTCTCTTATCAGCGGGTGACATAGGGTACATAACTTTCCCAAATTCCCAAAGGAATGAAGTCAATAGCGAAAAGCTAGTTTAATATTTGTATTTAGATGAATAGAAATAAAATTTTCTACATTAGTTCCAACTTCCAATGCAACGGGTTCCATAAACCATCATCACTTAATGCTATACCTAATAGATACATTTAAAAAGTTAACAAAATAGGCTTAGCTTATACATAAACATACGCTTACGCCTAAATCCCTATCGGGACAGACAGAGCATCAGTGGTTCTAGAAACAAGAAGCCAATTTAAGATGGAAACACAACAAACAGTGCCGCCAGGCAAAAATCTTCCTAAAGACATATGAAAAAAGAAAGTCTAAGCAACTTCTAAAGCTAAATAGAAAGGACATCAGGATTGTAGTGGGTCTGCTCACGGGACACTGTCCTTTGAACCGACACCTAGCAATAATGGGCCTAAAAAGTGATCCCACATGCCCAGAATGCGACAAGGAGGAAACAAGTCTCCATTTCCTGACTGAGTGTCCAATGTAGGCGCTGGTAAGATGGGAGACAATAGACATGGATGAGGTAAAAGAAGAACAAATACAAGAGCTTAAAAAGGATATAATCGGATATAAAGGATATAATCGGGTTTGCTAAAGCTTCGGGTAGGTTCAAAGAGGTGGAACTGTCAGTGCAGAGGTAAAACTCATGCGCTGTTGTGGGGAACTGGGTGAAATGATCCCAAATGGGTGGACTGATCACCCGCCTGTGCCTGACGGGCGTCCCCTCCATAGATAGATAGAACACTTGATACCACATTTGACATAAATTCGGAGGGTTATTAGATGAAACATGATGTATAATAATGAGAGGTTATCAGCCTTCCACCCATAATACAACAAAACTCTCGCAACCCATTTACTGACTTTTACAGTATGCCTGGGAAGTGTTGGCAGCTGGTACATTCTCAGTCCAGCGTAGAACATTTTAAAGGTAACTATACCTAATATTTACCTTTAAAAAGTTTCCAAAATAGACTTACCTCATAGGCTTCAAGTAAGCATGTTGCACACAGAAGTTTGGCACGCAGGCTATGAATGGGATTTCGGCAATTATAGCCACTCTGGGACTCCACTGAAATATAATAACATCAAAATTGTTTATGCAATTTTTTTTTACACAGACTTTAGTCTCCTTAGGTAGCCAAGGCTGCCACAGGATGTTCTGGAACAAGACTAATTAACTACCTATTCATGAATTAAATATTATAAAATCAAACTAATTTTAGAGCAGTGTCTGAGGCGCATTACGTTTAAATAACGTGAGGACCGCCTACGTTTTAGTGTGTCGAATTCCTGAGGAATTTAAAAAGTCATGTTGCCGCGCAATGTTCTTGAACAAGACTAACTGATCCAGCGGCACCCTATGATGGCCGTAGTCCACTCATGAAGTTTCGTATTCATTACAATACAAGACGTTTTGTATTGTAATTAATACGAAACTTCATGAGTGGACAAATGTCAAAACGGCCATCATAGCATGTCGTAGTGATAATAGATGTGTCGTATACTTATAAACAAACTGAAATGGAAATGGACTGTTCAAATGTTAAGAAGCAACTGAGAAAAATTGCCCAAAGAAGTCTTGGCCTGGTATCCCAAGGAAAGAAAAAAAATTCATTCTGATTTAAATCTTATCGCCAGTTTTTTTTTTCTTAAAGAAATTTTAATTCTTTCAATTTCTAAGTCCAATTAATTTGCTTTTGATTTTGCCTACCCCATGAACATCAAATCAAAAAGCCTTTATTCCAGATATCTAAATGTAAATATTTTTTTGCTTGAAAAACAAATATGGTTTTAACAAAAACAAATTTTTTTTTTAATTTTCTTCTTATCTGTTTGCCCCTCGGACAAAGGCCTCCTCCATTTTAATTTATTTTATTGTTTTTCTATATAATGTCTTTTTTATTTGGAGGGAATTGGTCTGACGTCCCACAGGGACCCCCTGAACATAGGTATGTAGTAATTTCCAAGTATTTGTAACTTTACAGATAATCCAATATATGCTGGGTTTATACTGAACTACTAGTATACTAGTATCTGACAGGTCTCATCTTTGGTTGCGCGTATTATATTCAGTTATCTATTGTCATTGGTGAGATTGATTATAAGCGGGTCCTCGATTGGTAGTCCCTGAAAGTTTCCCGTTGTTACAAAATATACTCACATTTAGAGATTTCAAGTACTTTTTAGTGTGTACAACCCGTAAATCCTTTTTTTTAGCTTCATTTGGTCTAACCAGTGTATCGTCTGTTACTATCCCTGCAGTTTTCAAGTACTGAAAATAATTAATATTAGCTTTGAAATATTAGGTAATGCCAGACGCAGGCGCGGTCCGAAGGGGGGGGTCACAGGGGACATGACCCCCCCCCCCAAAATCTAAGGTCAAATTGAAAAATCTCAAAAATTTGCCAAATAATAAAAGGAAACTAGCTATCCCCTAACCGCGATAAATTTATAGTTTGCTGACATCTAGTGGTGTTTTTATGAACTACGTACGATGGCCAAAATAACTTGGAAATGACATCTAGTTTAGAAACAAGGAACCGAACTATGTAGTTTTGGTAATCCTAGCAAAATCGATATGCGTCGTTATGATAAAGATTGTATAACAATATTCTAATAATGTAATTTGTCGGTTTATTGTAAAGATTCAAGATAAAGGCTGTCTACTTAGTTGTGAATTGGGTGAGTGACCCCCTCCAAAATTTCTGGCTGCGACCGCGCCTGACCAGACGTGGGTGAAACAGGACTAATTGATAAGTACTGATTAGTTTGTACTGAGCAATAGGTAAGGGTGCATCCCAACCCAACTTTTAAATTTAAAATAACAATAATTATTTAATCAATGAATCTTTGGTGTTTCAAATCTGTCAACAAATACATTTCCATAGTAGAAAAAAATATAAGTGACTTACCCGAATAATATTACCCCACTTCCTGGCATCAAATATATGGAATCTTTCGAGGCCCAAAAACGAAACATTGTACTTTTTATCGTATACCAGTGGCCACTGGTTCTCACCTATATCGAAATATAATGTACTGTCGCTACAAAGAAACACAGTTTTAGCTTTATTTATATCAAAATAAAATGAAACTACTATGTCTTTAGTCAGCTTTAATGAATAACCAAATTACAAACATATTTACCCAGCCATTTTCAAAGAAATTCGAATTATTTCCAACCAACTACATAATGCAAGTACAGAAGTATTAATTATCCTAATCCTATTACAATAATTCCTTGAATTTCGTAGATTGCACAGCTCTTAGACTGAAAAATCTGAAAATCTGCGGAATTATTTTGACTATTTTTGACTTGACATTTTGGTTTTCGTTTAGTAATTAAATATATTGCTATTGCCACCAAGCAAAATATCTCCGTAGAGGCATGTAGGCTCCAAGCGCCAAGCTAATTTGCATCCTGTGACGTTATAATAAAGTTTATGTTTCTCTGCACCTACTACGATATCTGAGCCTCTGCTTTGCTCGAGATCGGTCACGACACGAATGTAGAGCGCGCTTAAGAAAATGTCGAAAAACGGGTTAACCGTTGCTAGGCAACAACTTACAGGCGCGCGAAACGTAAACAGTCAATGATAATAAAATGAAATCTTCATAAAAAGGCAATATTGTAACACATCAATTTATCGTTTTATATTAGTAATAAATGTAATCTAAAATCGACAAGTGTTAATTGAAATAGTTGCCCTGAAGTCGTTACAGTCACTTCGTGAAAATAAAGAAATCATATGGCGGACACAGATGACGTCTCCAATATGAATTTACTTCTAAATGAGATAGAGTTTTACAAGGTTAGTAACTTACTATAAAAATTATAACAGTAAAACTTGATAGGTAAATACTTTATAAAGTATGGCAAGTGGTTTCCAAGTGCCGCAGAAGCAACGAATTCCTACTACCTATTCAATAATTAAATATTATAAAATCAAACTAATATTAGAGCAGGTTCTGAGGCACATTACGTTTACATAATATGAGGACCGCCTACTGTTTAGTATGTCGTATTCCTGAGACCTTCCGGAATTTAAAAAGTCATGTTGCCGCGCAAAACTTGGCGGGAGGGGGAAGTTCATAGCTCGAAAACGAACCATGCGCGGCATCATGACTTTCTAATAATATTTACTGCTAAAAGTCTCTGTAACATGATCCACTAAACAGTTGACGGTCCTAATAGTCATGCAAACAAAATGCACCTCAGAACCTGCTCTATACCTAGCACAAATTTTTCACTTTAAACCTATTTTAGATCTACTTTTCGAATCTTTGTGTAACTCGATGTCGTAAGTACCTATTCATTTATTCTACGGCCTCTTGAGCAAATTCTTTAGGTAACGGATTTTTATCCTCCATCGTTGCGACTTCTACATAAGAAATAATTTCGAATTCGAAGCTCTGTTGATATTAAAAGCATTCATTGTATAACTTCTAATGTAACTTCCCTTTTCAACTATTTCTTTCTTCCACATTGACAGCAAAACCAAGCAACGATGGAAGAGGAGATCCGCGCGGTGATCACTGATAATCAGAAGTTATCAGATCAGTTGAGCAAAGTGCTTCGAGACAGGACTCAAGTGCCTCATTTGGCGCAAGGGGACACCGGTGAAGTTGGGACGGAACTGCGGGCGCAACTTGACATGCTTACCAAAGTATGTTTATTTATTTAATAACAGGCTTTTCGCCCGGGACTTCGTGTTAAATCCAGAGTGTCAGCTACCTCCATACCAAATTTTATTAAAATTGGTCCAGCCGTTTGTGCGTGAAAGAGGAACAAACATCCATACATACCATACAAACTTTCGCAGTTTATAATATTAGTACATACGGATAAATTTATTTAACAATAAACTATAAGTACAAACAAACGATGTCATCCTTAGAGGGGCATCCCCGAATCGATAACGTCACACTCACTCCGATTATCCTTCCACGCTGGACTAGAAGTGAAAGAAAAACTTAGAATGTGCCAGCTGCCAACTCTTCCCAGGCATAAAACAATCACACACACGCACACAAACACTCACTCACACACACAAGCACTCACACACACACACACACACACACACACACACACAAACACACGCAAACAGATGGTGAAACTAATTTTATTTTTTAATACATGTTCTAAATTTTTCTATAATGATGTTGAACTGAGGGAATGAGCCTGGTAACCCACGATACAGGGAATCCTAGCGTGGGTACCTTGAAGCACTGTTTAATTTACTGTCTCTTTTCTTCTGAATAAATACATTTTTTTTTTTACTTTAGAAGCCAGTAAGAGGGACACGAGGGTTTTGCTGTATCGTAGGCGAAAGGCTGACGACCTATCACCAATATACTCATAATCAATTTAATAATAATATCCCTCAGAATTAATGTCAGATGTGGTGTAAAGTGGTTCCAGAACCGCATGACGTTCTGATGGTTTCAGAACCGCATGACTTTCTGATGGTTCCAGAACCGCATGACTTTCTGATGGTTCCAGAACCGCATGACTTTCTGCCTACCCTGAAAAGGATTATAGGCGTGAGTGTATGGATATACAGGGCTTTAGGTAAATCCTTTCAACCTCTCGGGTGGTCAATCAGTCCATGAAACTGAACAACTTTCCCAAGGAACAAAGGTCGGAATACGAAAAAAATTTGTTTAGTTCCCATTCAAACTGCGTCAGCTGATAGCGCATTTTGTATGGGAAGTCAATTTTTTTTTCATACTTCGACCTTTGTTCCTTGGGAAAGTTGTTTCATGGACTGATTTACCACCCGAGAGGTTGAAAGTGATTTACCTAAAGCCCTGTATACTACGATAGATACGATTATAGAAGTTCCTTCGTAAATATGGGCGCAACTTATAATGCGTACCAACCCAGGTAGGTACCAAAATGCCCAGATACCAAGTACCAACATAACTACGGGCACGACTTACAATGCGAACCAAGGCAACAACAACATAAGTGCAGGCACGACTTACAATGCGTACCAATCCACCTACATACAAACAAATTCACTTCTGAAGGCGCGGCCCCTGGAAAATTATTAAACGTGCTGTGTCATATCTTAGTGTAGTGGGGCGTAGCTACCTGGCGTATAAGTATCTGGCGTATAAATTATACGGGGCCCCCGGTGCTTAAGCAAAAATTAATAAAAACTTCCCAAATTTTTTATTTATTTCAGAAATGACAAAAGTCATCATCTATAAATGATTTAATAAATGAGTTTGCCGAAAAAAAGGCAAGGAGAGTGTATATTTAATTTGAATATTATGTAAAAATTTTGGAAAAAGTGACAGATAGATAATTAAGTATGATGAATAAATATATATTTTAATTTTATGCAAATACACACACCGGCAAATTTAGCGGAACAACTTACGTTTTTCATACAATTAAGTCAACTTTAGAGTTTATAAATTGAGATTTTTAATAGATGCTGTTGTTAAAATTTTACGCTTAGTTTAGGCCAAAATGTTTTTCTGTTAAAATCAAATATAAAACATACAGGAAGTTTTCAAGTATGTGCCGCATGGCCAAAAAATAACAATGCAAATACCTCTTCGTACAACTTCGTATGAAAAGTTTAAAGAGATTTTTTTTTCTATTGACTACATGAGAGATTTTTTAGGCTTTTTGTCAGTTTTTGTAAAAAAAAACAGAGAAGACCATTTTAAAAATTATTTGCATTAAAAACAGTGCAGTTATGCACGTAAAACGTATATTTTTAGAACTCCCTAGCTAAGTCGATTGTATTAAAAACAGAAGTTGTTCCGTTAAATGTGCCGGTGTGTGTATTTGTTTATACGGGGCCCCGCCAAGGCACGCTACGCCACCTCCAAAATTATCATCCCTGCCTGCTAGCGGAGTACGCAGCTAATCCACGGACGAGGCTCTGACATTACTTTAAGGCCCGTATTAAGAGACTTAAGTCTTGATCTATACTTAAGTATTGATAGTCTCTTTCTCTCGCTATCAAAATGACAAAGACGACTGCTACTTAATTAATAAGAGTCTTGAGTCACGTTCTGTAACACGGACCTCAGGATTTCTTTACTTGATTAAGTCTCCAATATCAATATCGGCTTGATGTTGGCGACTCCTGAAAGAAACTGGGAAACATTTACCCCTAAAACATTTATTATTCATGGATGTTATTTAAAGATCTTCTTATTTGAAGTGTCTTCTGTGTTTTTATATTGTGATGTCTATGTTGTACCGAAATAAAGCATTTTCTTTTCTATTCTATAAGTAACGGTTAAGAGCCTTTCAGGTACTACGTGGAGAAATATGTCTTACTTATAAAGACATATAAGAAGTACTTTTAAACGCTCCCGCGACGCTTTTTTTTGTCACTTAACTTTAAATAATGTTTATGAATACGGGGGTTAATTTATAATGACGATGTTTTAAGTCATTTAAAGAAAAATAAACATACTTTGCACCACATTGCAGCTACTTACTAACACATATGTAATTCCATTTGTTTCTAGGAAAGAGATTCACTTTTTGTTTTGTGGCAAACAGCGCAAACAACAATAAATGTTTTGGAAAATGAATTAAAAATTTACCACAATTGTTACAATGGAGGCAAACATGCGCCGGTAAGAATAATAGTACATTATGCTACAAGTGTGCTAAGTTGGATATTACATTAGAGGCGAGTTTAGAGCCCGAGCCGAAGGCGAGGGTTCAATGGAGCCGAGAATGTAATATCCAATGCGCACGCGTGTCATACGACGTTTTTCAACACATTTGCGAGGAAAGAAAGAAATAAAAACTTTCCTTTGATATTGACGGCAACAAGCTATCACTTGCATGTTGCGCCTCGGAAAGTATTTCTGGCGGTGTACCCACGTAGGTTTCCTGTTCTGCACTTGAAGAAGACATTTATGCTACACGCTCAATATTTATCACGATTTAGATCGTGTTCCGGAATGATGTATCGCGATCCAATTTGACAGACCCTACACGTTCAATACGGATCACGTCAGTATTGATCGAAATATTGTTCAGTATTGACGTACGTAACAAAATGGAAACAAAGGAAAAAAATGGAAAAATGAATTTTTTTTTAAATGGACCCAAAATAAATAAATGAATACAATATCATTTCATGTGCTATGTAACTATGTAGTACCTACCTACTGATCTGTTTGAAGTCGGTGCAAAGGCGGTCTATCAAACTTAATTTTCTTGGCACTACTGACTTCACACAGATCAGTAGGTAGGTACTAGGTACTACATAGCACATCAAATGATTTATTTTTCGCTTTTTTGAAGTTGGTTCTATTTCAAAAAAGTTTTTATTTTTTCATTTTTAGTAAAAATTATAACCACTTCCTTTTTTAAAGTCGGTTAATAATAAGAAGTGTTAGCCATGACAAAGTATAAGCGAATCATTAATTAAAAAAATCATTATGTTTTTATTTTTTATTTTACATACATACACACAGGTTAAACTGAGAACCCCCCTTTTTTAAAGTCGGTTAAAATACTAAAACCTTCTCCTAAATGTAACAAATACTTTTCTGAAAACAGCATCAAAATCGGTTTAGCCAAACACGAGATAATCGCGGACAAACATACATACATACATACATACATACAGGTTGAACTGAGAACCTCCTTTTTTTTTAAGTCGGTTAAAAACTATTTTGGAGTCCTCCTCCATCGCTTCTCCAATGCAGGCTGACGCGATCCGTATCGCAGCAAGACTACACCCGCAATATTTATCATGATCCTTGGATCGCGTTCCGGATTTTTGGAAATCTAGAAATTTTACGATATTTATCGCGATCCATCAATACTTGATACTACACGTTCAATAAATATCGCGATCCTGGATCGCGATCCACGGATCACGATAAATATTGAACGTGTAGCATTCGCCTGACAATAATAACAATCTGATTAATACAAATGCCGTTTGTGAAAACCAAATGAAAACATCTGAAAAGAGGCGCGATAATTTTTTTTTTGCTCGTAAAATGAGATTCACATTGACAAGTATGCCATACAGCCAAATAATAAAAATATGCTATATATTATATATACTATATATTTTCACGTTTAAGCATAAATAAATGATAATTTTCTGTTAAATTTTAATGATTTAGTAAATATTAAACTATTATATTTACAAATAGTTTAATATTTACACTTAAATTTAAATATAAAATAAGGTCGGATCTCTTTGCTGAAATTTAGAAAAAAAAACCATTACGTACTAGTGCTTTATTTTTATTACTCACGGGCTGGGTAATACATATCATTATGAACCTTAAAACAATGACATAAGACCCACTTTATGAGCAAATGTGTTGAAAAATTACTAGTATGAATTCCTAGGGCTTATTTGTGACTGTGAAAATGGAAAGGTACGACTTTCGTGATAGTCGTTAAGGTTCACAATTAGTGTGATGAGCTTTTGTAAATAGCTCTTATTGACTACTCCGAAAGTTGTACCTTTTACTAAACACAGTCACATTTTGTCACGCGATTAAAGGACAACATTCATTTTAGGCCCCAAAAGCCAGTGCCGGCCAGCGAAAAACATATGTCTTCCTGATTGGGGGTAGTTCCATCCAACCATTTTTCACTAAAGCACCAAATATCTACGGTCACTCCTTCAGCTATTTTTTTTTATTTTAAATGAGTCTTGAGTATTGAGTCTGGTTTCAATACATTTTAAATTTACTCCGTTTCGAATTAAATTCGGTTTTGGGTTGTGTTTGGGGATGCAGATTCCGAATATGGAGTTTTTTTTTAGATTCTACCGTTTCGCAAGATGGCCGTTATACAAAGAGCGACAAGGCGAGGTCAGAAACCGAAAATATTGATGTAATCAGCACTGCCAAACACTGAAAACGACACCAACCGAAGCGATTTTGCGCCATAGTGAAAAATGATTGGATGAGGAGGACACATTTTTTCTCTTGGCAGCACTTAAGATTTGGACTCAACGTTTCATGGGCTGTGTGTGAATGACCTCCTTTACGTTTGGCTTTTACACAAATAACGTGAACGAACCATTATCTTTTTGACATTATTTTATGAAAGGGCTGTAGAAGTAAGACTAACTAGGTCGTTAGTCGACAAATTTCAGCGGTTAGTCGTTATTTTTAAAGTCGATTTTGATGGATTATATCATCTTCTTTCTTAGTAGATGAACACACTTACTGAATTACTAACACGGACGCATGTTACAGTTTCACATGGATTCAACAGAAGATAAAAGCAGTGCACACTTAAAATATGAAACAGCGCTAAATGATTACATTGAGTTAGAACAAAAATACAAATCATTACAAATGCAATATTCTACACTTGAACAAAGGTTGAAAACTAAAGAAGATGAAATAACAGAGTTTACTAATAAAGCTACAGAGACTGAAAAGAAAATAGAGGAGTTAGAAAAAAGTTTAGAAGAACATAAAATAGATTTAGCCGCGCAGAAGAAAAGCAATGAACACTTAAAAGAGGAGCTAAATATTTGTCACAAAGAAATTAGCAATTTAATTAAAAGAGAAGCGGAGGCCAAATCAAAGGTAAGTAATATAGATAAAGGACTGACGTAGACGGACAGGCGGATATGGCGCAATTATAAGAAATAAACTATTACACAATTAATCACTAGCGACAGGTCCTCCTACCAGTGTAGCTAGCATTCGCACACACCACGCGCCCCTCCCTTTTCCCTCTTTCCCTTTTCTCCCTTTTGTTTGTATTTCATTGGTAGATTACAACTTAAATGTTTATTTCTTAAATTCTTAATTCACTATAAATTATGGCATGTCATCATATTTATAAGTGACTAGCTTTCCGCCCGGGACTTCGTTTTAGTAAGGATTCGGAAAAAGTATGTAGCTTTTGTCGCTCGCTGATAAGAGAGCTTTCTATTGAGAAAAATATCTTTTAAATCGGTCCAGTAGTTTTTGAGTTTATTCGTTAGAAATATACAAAAATACAAATCTTTCCTCTTTATAATATTAGTGTAGAAATAGCCCGCTCTGTACAGTAAAGAGCAGGTCACGCTTTACACTACCAGTTTAATCTGAGCTCTGATTTATACAGCGCGCCATACAATGCAGGGCCGGTCCAAAGTCCAAAGTGTCAAGCTTGATGTGCTCTTGAGTGTACCATACCAGACGCAAACGTGTCACATCACACTCGCAGCATTTACACGTTGAATAGCATATTTATTTTGGAAGAAACAGAAAAAACAATTGTTTTCTACGCTTATTTTTTACGCATTCCCAGGTGGCGGAAGGCTTACAGTTATACGACTTGATGTGTTCTCAAAAAAACGCTGCCGCTCAAAAAAATGCTACACTGACGGGTAAGCCTTACAAAATCTAACATAAATTATACTTTAAAAGAAATAAAAATACAGCAATAACAGTTAAAGCGGCAAACGGAAACCTTTACTATAGGTGGATATACAATAAGCAATAAGGCGGCTTTATCAACAACGATTGGACACAATAAATATCCTTGGACAGTCCACACAGAGCGCCATCTAAACCCAAAGAAAGG
The DNA here is from genome assembly GCA_949987775.1 of Aproaerema taeniolella. NCBI lineage: Eukaryota > Metazoa > Arthropoda > Insecta > Lepidoptera > Gelechiidae > Aproaerema > Aproaerema taeniolella. Next base: position 17,843,143 of record OX465245.1, read on the forward strand.
GAAGGCTTAGTTATTAATTAATTTATATTTTTTTTACATTTACTTATTTTTTTTGCAGAAGAATTAACTGCAGCAAAGAAAGAACTCTTAAGCGCAAAGCAAAACGCAGAAACCCGTTACAAGGATAAATTAGATGAATTAAAAACCAAATACAATGACAAAGTAGCCGACATGCTTCTGCACATTAGAAACCTAGACGCTGAGTTGGTCCAGAAAGGAGAGCTTTTGAAGGAAAAGATGAGGTAGTTTTTTTTTTCTTTCAGTCTTTCAATATGTCACTTCTTCTTTTTCATTCATATATGTCACTTGTGCAACATTAAATTATTGGCAGTCATTGTAGTGTGGTGATAAATATATGCATGACTATACAGTGCTTCTATTTTCTTATTGTGGTTCGGCAATTTTTTTTTTTATGAGATGGGTTAACCCTTGACCCCAATCTTGACCAAGGTCATAGATGAGGTCGACGATGGAGCGAGTTAACCCAGAAAATGCCAATAAAGGCACTGGTACTCCCACGCACTGACGGAACACAGCAAGCTGTTTGACGTCGGACTTCGTTAGGAGAGTGGTCGCGAACCAGACGGCCCTTAACAGAGCCTACCACACCGCATGAGACCATAGGATGACACCTCAGATTCATAAAAAAATGAATAAGCAAATTGATTTTTAAAGACAAGAAGGAGACAAAGCCTTTTTGCTAAGAGACTTTAAGAAAATAGAGGCACTGTAACTTAGCGTATTTCAGAACAAGAAGGGGTGGGGTCTCGAAAAAGTATCGTACAATGTTTTTGGTGTCTAGTCTGACGTGTCGCCTCAGGGGATGTAGGCTTCAATGTGTAACGACCGGCATACAGAAATAGTTCACATAGTTATATCGGTGAATAGTTTACATCTGAGCGACAAGAAGCAGAAAGCAATCTTACTCGATAATGCTGGAATAGTTCGTCAATTTATTTCTCAATCGATCTAGATCTCTGGCCGATTGTTGCAAGCCTGGTGAGGGATGAGGGAGTGAGACGGTGATAGTGCTTGAATTTTTTAAATATATTATTTAACCATGCGTTTACATTATGCGAATGATCTTAAATAATGTTCTAGGGAAGTGCAAACTCTTCGAGAGGAAAATGAATGCTACATTAAAAAAGATAAGGAATACTTAGACGCAGTAGACCCGAAATTAAAGCTAGCGGAGAGGCGACTCGAGGCAATGTTCAAAGAATTGGTTTGTTGTTGAAAACTATTTTTAAAAACGATGATAAAATTATTAATGTATTTTTCCCCTACACAATCAAAAATAGCTTAATTTCATAGAACATACAAAATGTTGCTTGAACACGTCAAAATAGTGTATTTTTGACTTTGCGCCTATTAACAAAGGTGCTAGATTTTCCGCTTATTACAAAGACAGATCTTCCACTTATTTGGGACCATTTCATTCACCCAATTCCATGCGCTGATGTGAACACTAAATAATTAAAAACAAGAATCTGTAAAAATTTAAAAATCTATGAATTCAGGTATCGCATGTAGATAAGGATTCCTAATAAACATAAGTCAGTCACAAGACCTTCATTACTGGACAAGGGCTTTCCCATAGTCGCAAATCCATCCTAAGTACCTAAGTTTATAATTATACTATATAAATTTAAGTATATTCCTACAATGCATGATCGCCATACGATTAAATAAATAATCCATCCTGTGCTACAGCCAGTGGCTTTTCGCGACCTTTACCGAATCGTGTCGGTCCAGGATTTTTCTCACTATGCCAAAAAAAATTCAACTGTTTTTTAATTGTAAGGTGACATCCGAATCCCGAAATATGCAGCTAAATTCTGAGAAGCAAAGTTTGGCAGTACAAATTTCGAGGATACAAGAAGCGCACGAGAGGGAAATAAAACGTCGGGAATGGGAAGAGCAACTGTTAAAAACGCAATACGAAGATCAAAAGTAAGAAACAGTTTTTTGACGCAGCCAAATTTTTTTATCGGCTTATACAGGGCTTTAGGTATCTCTCTTTCAACCTCTCGGGTAGTTAATCAGTCTATGAAACTGAAGAACTTCCCCAAGGAACATAGGTCAAAATACGAAAAAAAAAATTTGGTCTCCCATACAAAATGCGCTATATGCTGATGAAGTTTATATGGGAACTCAAAAAAAAATTTGGAACAAAAACTTAAATTAGGATAATAATAATAGTAGAGTAATATTTTAGTCATTGTCATTCAACACTATCAAATTCAGAACATGAAAAAATTCTTCCAGGGTACAACTGGATCACTTCCAGGCATCTTTGGCCGATACACACGCAATGATCAGCAAGCTTCAAGACATGTTGGTGGCTAGAACAGAACTTGGTGACAAGTACGTATACTAATAATAAGTAATAATATGGATCTGATCCCCACGCCTCCTAAAAGGACCGGCCTTCGTGTCGTAGGAAAGATACAAATAATAATAATCATTTTTTCGGACATAAAGTAGGTACCTAAACAATGTCCTTAAAGTCAGATCGTTAGTAACAATGATAACTTAAAAATATGTTGGTAGTCAACTCATATTCTTAGAGCTTGCACCAAAAACCCGCTTTGCCGCTATTTATAAATTTTGCGTACGCATTCAAAGAGGAGGTCCATCCCCACTTGAGTGATAAGACATTTTTGTCAATAATGATTTGTTGTCAATCCATAATCAATTTTCTTTGTTTCTAGAATGCTATCCGCAAAGGAAGAAGAGCTAGAAGAATTAAACAAACATTTGTTAAGTCAAATTGAACTTAATAAAAAGTAAGTGCAAGTATTTTAAATTAGCGAAACTTTAGGGGGTGTTTCCCCCACGAAACTGAACAAACTCTCCATAAGGAATTATACGATATTTCCATTAAAGATCCGACTTTTCGTACTAAACCAATCAGCTGATAGCACAAGTTGTATGGGAGAGGCGAAATTTTTTTTCATATTTCCTTAAGGAAAATTGTGTAATTTCACCAAATTTAAATGATATTACATTATGTTTTAATTTTTTTAATTTTTTAATACTTTTTAATTTTTTTTAGTATCAAAGCGTGACACAGATAAATATTTTCCTTACAGGTGGAAAAAATCATATCTACAAATGACAGAAACACTAAAAACCAAAATCCTACAAATGGAGAAAGAAAATAACGAACTAAGGGCAGAACTGAATCTTCCATATTTAAAACAATCTGATACTAGTGGTAGCTAACCCAAAAAAAAATGAAAATAAGTACCTCTGGTTGTCTTAAGGAAAATGTGCAATACCATTTGGAATCACTTAAAAATAAAAAATATCATAACAGATTTGGGTATTTTTATTTAAATATTATTAACATTAATAATTAATTGATAATGGTAACTGATGTGATGAGATGGATCAATTTTTTTGTTTATTCGAGATTGGAAAAAAAATATAACATCAATTGTTACGATGTCACTTGTAATAAAACCAAACAACAACTTTGTTTATCAGTTGTATTTAAATCCCGACTACCGAAAACCTTTTTAAAATCTTCACAGTAAAATTATGTACATAACTTCTCATACCTCAAAATAACTACATAACATGTTGCGACATCTGACATCAAGAAGCAGAAACACATTCAGAGAACATGCTCGGGAACCAGTAGAGTGTTTCCTTGGAGTCTTGAGTATCTACCCAAGCCAGACCTTCTTTCACCATGTGATTGAGTGCGTTTTGAGCTCTCGTCTCATTCCATCTGAAAAAATTGCAGTTTATTACTTTATTTTTCTTTTTTGTCCGATTTTATAGTACATACATGACTGGACTATACAATTGGACTTAAAATCAAAGCTAAATGCAGTTTTTCTAGCTAATTCTGAAGCTGACTGTAATAATAATATGCTAATAATAAAAAAGAGCTTGTTTCTTAGAACTTTTCAAACGGAAAATGGGTTTAATGTGGATTTAGTATTTTTCGCTGTCTCACTTACTTTTTAGTATCATTTGTTGTCTGTCAAAGAGCATTTAACTTTTTTGGCATACCTAAAGTTACAAGTACTTTAAAAGTCCAGCAGCTCGAGCACGATGGCGACAAACTTGCTCGGCGCGCCACTCGGCTGACGCTGAAACCTCTTGCTCGCCCTCTGGCGTTGTCAATGTTGACATTTTAACATAGGACCGCGGCGCATTACGCGCGCTGTCACCATTGTACTTGAGCTGCTGTTTCGGCGGCCAGTTATAAAACATGTGTCAATCGAAAGATTAATTGATTATAATTTTTTGTAAACGATTTTGGTGAACTCATAGAAAATCTATTTTTTGGTCTATTCTTTATTATATTTTTTAAACTCTATTAACTCGAAAAGTATATCACTTACGGGAACATCAATGAATACATTTTTTTTTTGTCACTTAATCTTTCGATTTACACATGTTTTATCACTGGCCGAGGTAACTCAAGATTTCAAGTACCTGCAACTATGGGTATGCCAGGCTCCATACTAAAATGTTCAAACCACTTCTATTTTATCTGTGTTTTATCATTATGCGGCATTGACTTCTGGGAACTCCTTTTTAACCCCCGACAAAAGAAGTTTGACGTGTGTATCTGTTTGTAGCATCGTAGCTCCTAAACGAAAGGATCTTTTTCGATGCGGTTATTTTTGTTTGAAAGCTGACCTGAATGACCTGATCAAGATGTTTCTTAGCTATATATTTGATCAAAATCGGGTCCGCCATTTAAGAGTTATAAGCGATCGAATGTCGGGAGTGATTTCTTGTCATTTGATTTTTCTAACTCTTATTTAAAACAAATTATAACTCACCCAAGGTCAGAAGTTAAGATACTTGATGATACCCATGCAGTTCCTAGTCCACTTGCTTTTTGTAATACAAGTGTTTGGTCCAAGTTCAGTTCGCCGGGTATGGATTGCACGAGCCACTTGCCTTTTCCTATAGGGACCACTATAAATCTGAAATTGTTTTGCATAATATTGACTCTCACACTATATGAGCTGACGTTAAAATAGCTAGCGAAAATTTAGGGGGTGATTTTTTACATGAAACTGAAGAACTTTCTAAAAGGAACCTATATGAAATTCTCTAAAAAAATGTTGACATCCCATACAAAGGTAAAAGCATGTATTGTATCAGCTGACCGCACAAGTTGTTTTGCAGAGGCGAAAACATTTTTCATATTTCGACCTATGTTCCTTGGGGAAAGTTGTTCAGTTTCATGAACTGATTCACATCCTTAATTTTTGCTACCTAACTGATTTAAAGTCACCTTATACAGGATTTGAGTATAGCTTAAACCTGGTATAAAGAGCTATAGTAGAGTCATTAAGCAGATTCACATTTTTCTACTGGATTAAAGCAAGCCACTTGGTATGATTGTTCCTTAGGTTAAAATAAGCCGATAAAGATCGGTAGCCCTCGAAAATATCCCCTCTGAACTGGGAGGGGGAGGGTCAAAGAGGTGCTCCGCCCGGCGTTACTTCAAAAAATATTACCACTCATTTGTAGCTACCAGGTTGAGTTTGGTATGGTTTTCGTATAAATCAATAACGAGGAATTCATTTCTGGTATTTATTTTGCATATATGTGCAATGGTTTTTTAAATAATCGCAAAAATATAAAATTGTAATCACAAAAAAAAACCTTTCGCAGCCTATATTTTTTTATTTAAGAGACATATAAGTGTTAAAAAAATATCCAAATGTAGCCTGTTTAATGAAAATTTATAAAAATATAACTTAAGTAGGGGTTTTCATATAGAATTATGACACGAAAAAATGTAGAATCCGACGCGGCGGACGGATTATTTGAAAGAAGGAAACTTTTTTTACTTGAATCATATAATAATTTTATGATCTGGTCCTTTTTATGATACCTAAGCGTTTATTTGCTTTTTAATATATTTTTTAATTTTGATATTTTGTGTTAGATTTTATTTTTTTTCAGCGGGTAAAAAATACGATTTTTAAAGATTTCCACGCAAAATCAAAACTATTGAAGCTGTTAGTTTAAAATTTTGCATAGATGATCTTCAGATATTTTGGAAACTTACCTAAATCAGGTGACACAGAGTTCCCACGGGAAAGAATTATAGGGCGTCCATTTAATTGATATTACATTTGGTGTTTCAGTCGCAGCCCTCTATCTTTCAATTTATTATAGACAGCGTGTCCAAATTTTCAGGAAATACGTATTTTGATAGTAACTATCGTAAAATATGATAAATAAAATTAAAAACCTAAACTAAAGTGGGGTTCCCATACGTCAAACGTCCAAAATATCGTATTTTCGAAAACATAATTGTTACTGATCTATTTCAAAAACCATACAATGTATATCCTTCAAAATTAGTACACATTGAAAACATACCTTACATTATTAAAAAAATATATTAAAACTGGCCAGCTATGAGCCAAACTCAAGCAATAAAATTTTAAAATCAATGTAAATAAAAACAGTTTTTTTCGCGGTTTTTGGTTATTTACTATGGAATTGGCGTTTATAGTATGATGTGAGGCAAAAATGTTTAATAAAACGAAGACACATACATCAAAGGCACGGATATTAAAGTTTCCGAGTCATAATATAAATAATAACAGTAATTCCATCAAAAATAACCAGGTAAATGTCACAAATACAGTTCGAGTGAGAGTTTGTTTAAATATATTTAGCTTGAGTCCGATTCACTCTTGACTGTTATTCATATTTTTTTTTAACTAATGTATAGTATGTTTTAAATGTGAACGAAGTTTAAGGTGTATGCATTACATCGTTTTTGAAATAGAGCAGTAACAAAAGTTGTAAAGGAAATGCGAAATTTTGGACGTTTGTCGTATGGGAACTCCATTGTGATTTCGGTTTTTAATGTTATTTATTATATTTTACGACAGTTACTATCAAAATACGTATTTCCCGAAAATTTGGACATACTGTCTATAATAGTTTGAAAGATAGAAGACTGCGACTGAAACACCAAACGTACATATCAATTAGCGGACGCTCTACAATTCGTTCCCATGGGAACTCCGTATAACCTCATTTAGGTAAGTTTTCACAATATCTGAACATCATTTATGCAAAATTTCAAACTTACAGCATCAATAGTTTTGATTTTGTATGGAAATCTTTGAAAATCTGATTTTTTTACCTACCGAAAAAAATCTTCTTTTGGATTGGGAATTCCTCAATACCAGATAAAAATCAGATCGGCAAAATTTGAGGGTTAAACTTTTTTATTTATACCTCAAACAATGTAATAAAAAAAGTTTTACGAAAACCCTTTCAGTAAAACCGGGTTCCGAAGCTTTGACATTTTTTGGTCTTACGGCACTCCACTACTGGTCTTTGACATTGGAAAAACCCAAAAAAATAAAATTAATAAATAGATTATAAAGCAAGTAAACGCTTCGATATCATAAAAAGGACCAGATTGTAAAATTATTATATGATTCAAATAAAAAAAGGTTACTTCTCTCAAATAATCCGTCCGCCGCGTCGGATCCTAATTTTTTTTGTGTTATAATTCTATATGAAAACCCCTACTTAAGTTATATTTTTATAAATTTACATTAAACAGGCTACATTTGGATATTTTTTTAACACTTATATGTCTCATAAATAAAAAAATATAGGCTGCGAAAGGTTTTTTTTGTGATTACAATTTTGTATTTTTGCGATTATTTAAAAAACCATTGCACATATTTGAAAATAAATGCCAGAAATGAATTCCTCGTTATTGATTTATACGAAAACCATACCAAACTCAACCTGGTAGCTACAAATGAGTGGTAATATTTTTTAAGTAACGCCGGGCGGAGCACCTCTTTGACCCTCCCCCTCCCGGTTCAGAGGGGATATTTTCGAGGGCTACCGATCTTTATCGGCTTATTTTAACCTAAGGAACAATCATACCAAGTGGTTTGCTTTAATCCAATTTCCGAAAGTAAACTCATTTTTTCCCGCTTACCGACTCTACTACTAGGAAGAACATAAAAATGGCTTTAGAAGCCCATTGTGACTATATTTCATAAAGCAATTTATTTTATTTTATTTTCTTACCCATTCCCAAATATCCTGAGTTTCTTCACAGCAGCAAGTAAGTCTTCATTGGTGATATCCTGAAGTTTTTTAGCCTTTCCCCGAGCTGCCACCAGTCTGGTTCGCAGCTCATCCAATGTGATTAAGCCACCATTTTTGTAGTTTGTGGCCAAACACACTTCTACTATCTGCACCCCTAGCTCGTAGTAGAAGTCACCGATTCCTGAAATAAATTAGAAATGTTTTTAAAATATAAAAAATGTTTTTGAAATAAAATTTACAATAATTATGAAAAAAAAAATGTTTTTAAAAATAAGTACATTTTTGTCCATGTCTTGTAGTAAGTAAAGAATTTTTACTATTATTAAAATACTCGCCGTGTATATTTTATTTTTAGAAGTTTTTATAATTTTATAGAATTTTTATTCTTAAAAGACAAATTTTAGGTAGATACCTTGAATACTTACAAAGCTATTTTCTACATTTTTCAAGAGGGAAGTTTTATTAAGTATTTCATTAGGTGCCTTTTTCGTAATAAGGTCATAAATACCAAAAAAAAAATTACCTAATACCTTCACAAATGTTTTACTTTTAAATATTTTTACACTAACACCATTAACATAACAATGTAACGTAACCTACCTAGCACAGACCAAAATCCTTTGCCCGACGCCAAAGGGTCGACCCCTATAGCAGCACACATTTCTTGGAACTGCCTTCGAAACTGGGCATTCTTCTTGATCTCGTTCTTGTGCTTCAAAGCGAATTCTTCTAAATTTTCCCTAAACACTTCCAGTTGTTTTGACATCTGCTGAAATTGATTTTCCTGTATTTCCGAACCTTTTTCCCTATATTTCTCCTGCTCAAGTTTCTGCTTTTGAATAGCACCAACTCCAGCTCGCCGCCTCATTTTTTTGTCGTAGCTTTGCAGTTTTACAGTAAATAAAATCTCGAATGAATGTGAAGTCAATCTTTACGTTTACACCACATTATACTATTGCCACTCACAAAGACCTGGAACTGGAAACCCTTGCTTTAAAAACCTACACAACAATAAATTGTTTGTTGATCAAATTCCAAAAATTCTCCATTTGTAACAGCTGATTCAGACATTTCAAAAATCGTTTAGAAATTAGAACCAGAGCGATTTTTTTTTGTGTTAAATTTATCCCTTTCGGGAAAGGCAAAGGAAACTATGTCCATACAGCCATGTCTTCAGTGAAAAATCTTCTTTCTTCAACTTAACCTAAGCCCTAAGCTCCTCATGTTCTGCGTAAAACCGGATAGCGTCTGTTTTACGAAAACTGGCGGCGAGAAGCACAACCGCGAGGATCTTTGTCAGTACCAAACGGAGCAGAAACACTGTTATCACTTGAATTTTTCATCACTTCACGAATTTTAGTCAATTTACTGCATAATACACTATCACTATTACACATTAAACAACTTTTTCACGCCGAAAACGAAAATTCAATTGACAAAGCAACCGCTCACGCCGAGTTCCCGCCAAAGACCTCGAACCAGAGCGAAGTGTTTGTTGTTGTTTGTTGTTAAATTTATCCCTTTCGGGAAAGGCAAAGGAAACTATGTCCATACAGCCATGTCTTCAGTGAAAAATCTTCTTTCTTCAACTTAACCTAAGCCCTAAGATCCTCATGTTCTGCGTAAAACCGGATAGCGTCTGTTTCACGAAAACTGGCGGCGAGAAGTACAACCGCGAGGATCTTTGTCGGTACCAAACGGAGCAGAAACACTGTTATCACTTGAATTTTTAATCACTACACGAATTTAGTCAATTTACTGCATAATACACTATCACTATCTATTACACATTAAACAACTTTTTCACGCCGAAAACGAAAATTCAATTGACAAAGCAACCGCTCACGCCGAGTTCCCGCCAAAGACCTCCCAGAGCGAAGGTTTTTTGTAGTAGTCATTTTTTTCATCCATCCGGATAGGCAAAGGTCGGAGCCATACAGCCAAATCTTTTTTAAGTAATTTCTTCTACTCAATTCTTTGCCTTTTTCACATTAACGAGAATGTGGAGTCTGCTTTAGATTATACAATAAAATAAAATAAAATAGTACAGTCGAACGCACACATCAGAACAATCAAAGTAAATAATGAGTTTGAAATATAAGAAGATTAAGCAGTCAGATGTGCAGGTTAAGGTGCACAAGTCTGGCATTAGTCGCTGAGCCCAGGCCTTTTTCCTCACTGCGGCAGACGTATGCAAGCTTAAACTTGTTTATTAGGATAAGAATATTTTGAACTTTTTTTTTTTAATGTATGTGTGTGCTGTTTTGAAGAAATAAACGTATTATTATTATTATTATTATTATTTTAAGCGCGGACGCGCAAACGGCGCAAATGCTAGAAATAATAATGTAGAGAAACGAAACCTACCCCCAGACTTGAAAACAAACATCTACCCCTCAAACCCCCTTAAATTCAAGGGCAGCGAGTCGGTTGTCGAATAACTTACTGATTTGAACTTTATTGAATTAAGTTTTATTATGATTGAGTGTAAAGCGAAGAACGAAAATAATTTTAGGCTAACAGGTAAAACTGCAAAGCACAACTAGTCAGTTTTACACATATTTTTAGGAACATCTTGAAAAAGGTAGGAAGTTATATTTAATTTTATCTAAACTTAGTTAGCCTAACGACTCACTGCTGAGCCCTCCCTTGGTTTCCTCTGCTGATTCCAATTTTATCAAACAAAAAAAACATGTACATTTGGATGTGTGGCCCTTAATCCTAGGATGAAAACTCCGAGAGATTCGCTCAGTGATGGATAAAAGACTTCGTATTTGCATATTGAAATCATTTGTGACGCAATAGTTCAAGAATTATTGGCAAAAAAGTATGGGCCACACAACCAAATGCCTGCGATTCTCAGTAATGAAAATAAGATGAACCGGGGGGGCTACCACCTAAGCGAAGTTGATGCTGATTGAACGAATGGAATGATGTACATTGCTGTGTTTGGTTCATATCATTAATCAAGGTCTCCTTATAAAGAAGCAATCGACAACATTCCATTCGTTCACCCAGCGTCAGCTTCGCTTAGATGGTAGCCCCCCGGTTGACGGAGCCCCAATTTTATCATTAACATCTACAGTAACTCATAAAAAAATCGGTTCTGGCTATAAATCAACCCAAAAATCCTAATACTTTGGAAAATATTTACATTTATTTATGGGCCACAGGATTACGTAGGGCCCACTTCATATCTGGTAAACCAGCAGCCTGAGATAAAAGTTAACGACGCTGGCTCTATCACATATAATATGTGACAGCATATAGCGGCAAAAATCTTCTTATAAAACTCTCATCAGAGAGAAAAACGTGAATCAAATTCTGAAGCATTTGGATGGGTGGATCACGTTCAAAACCTTCTGCTTCAGCCAATACTGCGTCACATAAGTTGCGAAGGTGTTACAAATGAAGAGAATTTCCGTTACTGAAGGTGAGTATTAAAAAAAATGCAAAACATTCAGTATTTTAGGAGATATCGAGGTTTCATTTTTGTATTAAAATCGTGAATTAGGGTAACAATAAATGAAACATGTTGGGATAAATACTTATTTCAAAAATCGAGTTTGTTACTTATGACTCTCCTTTGTACTTAAATCATACACCAGTGTCCAGTTGAAAAGAGTAGCATTGGTAGTGTAAAATTGACTGTACTATGCTGGATAAATAAAATTGATTTATTATTATTATTTTTTATTTATACGACGAATCATGCTTTTAACATGGTCATAAATCACCACCATAATATAATTTTCCTGTCCTGAAAAAGATTCCTTACATCATTGTCACCCTGACGAATTTTCCATACAAATATGAAACCTCGATATCTCCTAAAATACTGAATGTTTTGCATTTTTTTTAATACTCACCTTCAGTAACGGAAATTCTCTTCATTTGTAACACCTTCGCAACTTATGTGACGCAGTATTGGCTGAAGCAGAAGGTTTTGAACGTGATCCACCCATCCAAATGCTTCAGAATTTGATTCACGTTTTTCTCTCTGATGAGAGTTTTATAAGAAGATTTTTGCCGCTATATGCTGTCACATATTATATGTGATAGAGCCAGCGTCGTTAATTTTTATCTCGGGCTGCTGGTTTACCAGATATGAAGTGGGCCCTACGTAATCCTGTGGCCCATAAATAAATGTAAATATTTTCCAAAGTACCTATTAGGTTTTTTGGGTTGATTTATAGCCAGAACCGATTTTTTTTATGAGTTACTGTAGATGTTAATGATAAAATTGGGGCTCCGTTAACCGGTTCATCTTATTTTCATTACTGAGAATCGCAGGCATTTGGTTGTGTGGCCTATACTTTTTTGCCAATAATTCTTGAAATATTGCGTCACAAATTATTTCAATATGCAAATATGAAGTCTTTTATCCATCACTGAGCGAATCTCTCGGAGTTTTCATCCTAGGATTAAGGGCCACACATCCAAATGTATATAAAAAAAACTGTCAGTGATATGATTTAGGCGTTACAGCAAAATAAACAATGCATCCCTGGTGGGGATCGAACCCACGACCTTTGGATTAGAAGTCCAACGCGCTATCCTCTGCGCCACAGGGACTGTTACTGAAACGTCAAAATTATCGCTTGGTTTAGATAATGTTTCGAAAGAGGCTAAATTCAATACTTTTAAAAGAAATAATGGAAATTACGAAAAGATATACATATGCTTAGTTCACCACATCTTTTTTATATATTAAAGACATGTATAAAACAGAATTTATAAGGAAATAATATTACATTATGTTAAAAGTTTTTAATATGTTTCCGATTGTTGTCAAAGCAACCGGATATATCAACAAAGAAATGTCAAATTGTGTTTGGGTTTGCGAAGTTTGAAATTTTAATTCAACAAAAACCAAAAATTATTTGTACCGATAAATACGAAGTAAAAACAATATACAGTACATGGATAACGTTGAAATAACATCCCAGTCTGCACAGAATGCACAAAATGAAAAAAATACACACGATGCTGACCAAGATTCGTCTGAAGAGTTTCAGAACTATGTTAGCGGATTATTTGCAAAAAATGGAGTTTTAAATGATTTAAGAGCTTATTTACGCAAGCAAATAGTGCATGTAATAAACGCTGCTCAAAATGGTATGTAAATTCGTATGTCTGTAGTTATCGAAATATAACCTAAAAGTCTTTATACTTAGTTAATTTTTGCAATTTAATTTTGTTGATTTAGGAGAGATCCCTAACAGTCAGAAGCTTATCAGAGAACGTCTGGATCCAGCAGCACAAGCGGTGAATTTAATTATTGCTGAATATCTCATGAGTTTCGTGAGTTTTTGTTTATTTCCTTTTTTCTTTACTAAAATTTAGTGTAATAGATAATTGTAATCAAGTTTATTAAAACACAATATAACTTGACATAATCCTCTATATGTTTTTTCGCTGGACAATATTCGAGATACGCTTTACCATGATCCAGGATTTGGTAGGTCAAGTCATTACAGTGGAGTGACTGCCATTAGACCTCCGTGACCCTGGTAACAGGGGGGAGCTTAACCGGATTGGATCATGGTTACACATTCAGTCTGCTGAATGTGCAGGTTTCCTCACAATGTTTTCCTTCACTGTACGAACACAGAATAGTGTGCAACTGATTTATATAACTCAGAAAACAAGTCAGTGGTACATGGCAGCACTGGGGCTCGAACTCGACACCTCACAATTACGAGCCTGAATTAGTAGCCGTTAGACCACCAACGCTCATGATTCTAAATGCAATAAATTATGAAAATAATTAAAAATCCAAATAAATTTAAAATTGCCTTTATAACCAGTCTGTTACAAGTCTAACCCAGCAAGTTGTAGAGAGGATGGATTGGGTTGAAGTAGGTAATCTTTTTTTAAGGATATTCAACAAGGTTTTGTTTTGCATTCAGCTCTCAAAACCTTGTTTAACCCGTCGTGCGCATTTTTACGGTGCGTGCGATACAAACCCTGCACACATGGGTGTGCAAAAATCGCACTAGGGTTTAATATCCTTTAACAAAAAAGAGTTTCCCTTATTATATTAATAATATAGTTTCCCTTAAATATTACATTACTAATGTTACATTAATGTAATGTAAATTTATTTTATGGTTTTTGCTCAAATAAAAATGGTAATTTACCTTAGACCATACACTCTATAGACAGAGCCAGGAGCGTGCCCCTTTTAGATAGCAATAGTTTACCCCTTCCCTGCACCTAACCATACTTCACTGTACAAAAGCTGTACAACAACTTAACTAATGGAGTCTCTTTTCTCACAAATTCACCACAAAAATGAATAAACTTTATGCACAAAACTTCAAAAACTGTAATGACTGACAGAAGCTGCAGATCAAACGCTTTGTTTGTTTGTCACGAATTGAAAATCGTGACATTAAAAAATGGGTTACGCAGAAAGAGATGGCGTTAAAGGAACCTATCTCTTACTATCTTGTAGGAACTCACATGTTTGCATCTCTTTCAAAAGTGCTGTGACGTCATAAGTACTCCGTCTATAGAGTGTATGGTCTAAATAATTTACTTGAAAATGTCTACATGATTAGGATGGTATAATATTGTTATTGAAAGGAAAAAATTGAAGAATGGTTTTTAATTTCAGGAATTCAGCTACTCCCTATCTGTTTTTGTGGCAGAGATCCCCCTGGCTGACATGTCGTTTGAGTTTTCAAAACACCTCATGCACAGCAGAACTCACAGCATGAGCCTTCGCTTCCATGAAAAAGATATCTTGTCCATTATTAATTGTTTGCGTATGTATCTTTATTTCTTTACTAATGTTAGTCTTACTTAAATTTATGCTTGGTCTTTCGAAGCTGCAAGCTTGGATATACGATACTGGTAGTGGTCCTAATAACATACAAGGTGTAAAAGATAGCGTAGCAAAAACGGAAAGCCTGGACTCAGACAATCATTCTGAATGATTTTCCAGTGGAATTTTGCTCTGGAAAAATTTTCATGTTTTTTAATATTTTTTTCATGTTTTTTAATATTTTCTGCTTACATTTTTTATTGTTTAATCGAATACACTCCATATTGAAATAAAAAACAATCATAACAATGTAAAACACGAAAACCATGTACATCGCACTCCGATAGCAGCGCGGCGCGGGGGGTTCGCGCGCTGGGCGCCGTGTCACGGTACGTTGCGTAGCGCCAAAATAGGTAAATAATGAAAACTCCTTAAAATGACGTTTCCGAGAAGAAAAAAAATACTTATTGCTAATGATACCTATGGATAGATTCCACCATTTAAGTATTTACTAAGCTGTCCTTTACACCCTGGATAAAAAAAATCAGAACTAGCCGTTAGTTTGTTATTTTAGTTTCTAGTGTTAGATATGACTGGCGTAAATGGCAACATTGCCATTCTATATTATAATTTTGATTAAAATAGTCAGAAATTTGCAGTCACGATTGTGTGAATGCTATTTTTCAAAGAACATACATTACATACGCTCACATCTGTAATCCCATACAGGGTAGGCAGAGCATCAGTAGTTCAAAACCACTTAATGCCAGGTTTGACATAAATTCTAAAGGTTAGTAGATGAATCATGATGTATAGTATAGTGGTGAGAGGTTTTCAAGCTTTCGCCTATAATACGGGCTCTTTTATTGCCATGCGTGCTGCCCGCAACCTGACATTTCATACATGTTATTATTGTAAGGCGCGCCACACGCACGCGGGAAAAGAAAAACATGTATGAAATGTCAGCGCGTGAAATGTCGGCGCGAACACGCATGACAATAAAAGAGCCCTATACAGCAAAACCCTCGCATCCCTATTACTGACTTTTACAGTATGCCTGAGAAGAGTTGGCAGCTGATACATTCAAAGTTTTTCTTTCACTCCCAGTCCAGCGTCAAAGAATTGAATTAAATTATATTTATTTTTCAGATTTAAGCTGTGAAGCGGAAAATATCAAAAGTGTAATAGAATTGTACAAGAGTGAGAAAAGAATGCCATTGCTGTTATGTCTCTTTAGATGTATGTCACTTTGTTTTGTGAAATCCGAAGGAGGGAAAGGTAAGCATTGCCAATTCTATACAGGGCTTTAGGTATCTCTCTTGCAACCTCTCGGGAGGTAAATCAGTCCATGAAACTGAACAACTTTCCCCAAGGAACATGTCAAAATACGAAAAAAAATTTTGAGTTCCCATACAAACTTCAACAGCATATAGCTCATTTGGTATGGGAGATCTTAATTTTTTTTTTCATATTTTGACCTGTGTTCCTTGGGGAAAGTTGTTCAGTTTCATGGACTGATTTAGCACCCGAGAGGTTGAAAGAGATTTACCTAAAGCCCTGTATATGGGGACTTTAAATTAGTTAATAAAACTTAAGGGGGTGATTCTTCTCATGAAACTGAACAACTTTCCCCAAGGAACCTATATGAAATTCTTAAAAAAAAAAATTCGACATTTACAAAGGAAGATTAGCTAACCGCACAAATTGTATGGAGGCGCGATTTTTTTTATATTTCGCCCTATTTTTCTTGGGCAAAGTTTTTTTGAGCTGATTCACAACCGAATTTTCGCTAATTTAAATCACACAATATACTATTTTTTATACACTGACGCCTGTTATCTATAATTTCGTTTTTTTTTTGTCAATTTTAATTTAAACTAGCATTTCACCCGGGACTTAGTTCCCGTGCGAATTCGGGAAAATTATGTAGCCTATGTCCATCGGGGATTACGTAGCTTTCTAATGGTGAAAGAATTTTTTCAAATCGGTCCAGTAGTTTCGGAGCCTATTCAAACAAACAAACAAACAATCAAATCTTTCCTCTTTATAATATTAGTATAGATGTAATACATAATTGTGGTCAAGAGCAAATCCATTCAAAAAAAAAAATGGATCCGCCTTCGTGCCATACAGGAGAGATTACAAAACAACCAATAGGAAAACAATCATCATCAATTTTTAATGAATTTAAATTACATACGCTCACGCTTGTAATACCATACGGTGTAGGCAGAGCATCAGTGGTTCAGAGAACCACTTGATGCCACGTTTGACATAAATTCCGAGGATTGTTAGTTGCAAAATAATGTACAGTGGTGAGAGGTTGTGTCAGCCTTTCGCCCACAGTACAGTAAAACCCTCTCGTTCCTATTACTGACATTTACAGTATGCCTGGGAAGAGTTGGTAGCTGGTACATTCTAAATTTTTCTTTCACTCCCAGTCAAACGTGGAAGTTAATGAATTTATTATATTAGGTCTTTACCTATGAAATTGCCGTTTTGTATGAAAAAATGTAAACGAATTTTTTTCATGTATTTTTTATTTGTATTCATCGAAGTAATGACCCATGCAATCAATGCATCTTTGCCAACGCAGTGGCAGTTTATTGATGCCCTTCTTAAAAAAATCAGCTGGACGGGAGGCAACAAATTCTTCAAAGGCATTTTGTACTGCTTCTCGGGTTTTGATTTTTTTTCCCGCCAAGAAGTTATCCAAATTCTGGAAAAAGTAGTAGTCTGTAGGCGCAAGGTCTGGTGAGTAGGGCGGATGACGGAGAGCTTCCAACCCCAGTTCTTGTAACTTGGAGACCGTCTGCTGTGAAGTATGAGGTCAATGAGGTAAAATTAATTTGAAATTAGGATTCTTAGCCAAACAAAAATTATTTTGATTTGAAATGGCCAGTACTGCAGAACGGCAATTTCATAGGTAAAGACCTATTATTACTTTTTTATTAATTTAATTCTAAAACGGATCTAATATTATGTTTGACCCGTTTTAGTATTACATAATGTGTTCAAATCGCGGAAGTTTAAAGAATTTCTTTCCTGCTATCAGTTACAAGTTCAGCTGAGAGCGTGCAAAGTAAAAGCATCAGTTTGGAGTCTCAGACGGACGACACGCTTAGCGTGTGTAATTTCCTGACCAAAGGCAAGAAACACAGCTGTTCTGTCGGTTATCTCAAACTAGAGCAATTGCGGCACAAGTACAAGAAGAAGAAACACTCTCTTGCCAAGGTAAGTACCTGGTTTGTGACTATTCTCATGTGTTTTCTACAAGATGTACTTCGGGGAGTGTGCTCATGAGCTACACTAGCTTATTCCGTCGCGGGATACCACCCTTACCTTGTCGGAATTCATCGGATCCGTACTGTACTAAGCGCTTCTTTTCATCTTTTATATTGCGCCCCGCTAAGGAATGGAATTCTCTGCCTGCGTCTGTATTTCCGGGCACATATAACCCGAGTCTCTTTAAAGTTGGAGTGAATAGGCATCTTCTGGGTGAGCTCGCTACATCCTCGGCTACATCTTCGCCCATGGGCTAGATTGTGGTTCGCTCTTGAGCGAACCCATTTGCTATAAAAAAAAAAGAATACTTTTGTATATTTTCTCGTCTACAGTATACAGGAAACCTCTGCAATTTTTTAGATTTTTAAGTCCAAGTATGTTATTTTTTGTTTGTTTTTTTTTGTTTATTTGGAATAGAAAACAGCTGTGTACAGAAGTTGATATAAGACAGTCTTACAATTAAAGGCTAAATTATACACAACCAACCACACTATTCACAGGTTAAGTAAAAAAAAAGGAAGTAGACGCTAACAGGAACAGATGTGGATGCTTACAAATAAATAAACAAGTATACTCAGTGCTACTAAGTAATTAACTAACTAAGCAATCAGTCATCGCTATCTCTACAGTAGTAGTATGTATATATGTAAACTCTTTATTCCAGAATCCTACTTATTAGAAGGAAAACATAGCTCAGTAACTAAAGAACTAATTAAAGTTAAACATTTAGTTGTTCTAATATTGATATTAATTCATTTAAAATTACAAAATGATACCATTCCGGGACTAAGGCCCAAGACGATGGCATTATAAGTAAATTATAAATACTAATATAGAGAAACTAGGCCTTTAATTCCTCAATTCTTTATTGCTCTCATAATGGTACAAGGTGGTTACTTAAAAATAGGAATAACATTATGACCCGGTAGGGCACGGCGGTTTTTAGGGTTCCATACCCAAAGGGTAAAACCGGACCCTATTACTAAGACTCCATTGTCCGTCCGTCCGTTTGTCACCAGGCTGTATCTCAATTCTCATGAACCGTGATAGTTAGACAGTTGAAATCTCCACAGATTGTGTATTTCTGTTGCTGCTGTAACAACAAATACTAAAAAGCAGAATAAAATAAATATTTAAGGGGGCTCCCACACAGCAAACGTAATTTTTTTGCTTGTTTTTAAAATAATGGTACGGAACCCTTGGTGCGCGAGTCTGACTCGCACTTGACTGGTTTTTAAATAGTGTAGTCATAGTTTCTTTTAATACCTGCTATTAAACCAGAAATTCTACCTTAAGATATACGTTATTGATTTCTCGTAAACGACTAATACCTAATTTTGGTGAAATTAACATTTTAGGTGTGATGGTTGATTCATAAAATCGATTTATTACACTTTTACTTGAAAAAACGTTTTGAAAAACAATATTTCTCTAAATGTTCATTTTTTTTTCATATTCTTAGCAGCAAACCCTTTTATTTGATAAATAAAATAACAAGTCCGCCATTTTGGGTTGGCGCCATATTGGATTTAGAATCCATTTAGAATTTCAATATGGCGCCAGTCATCATCCGAACTAAACGCGTATGCAAAATTTCATCTCGAATCAGCTGCACTAAAATTCTTTTTCAAGATTTGATCCAAAAAACATACATTGCAAGTTAAAGAAAAGCTAGTAAAAAAATTCCATCTATGCATTTCTAGACAAATACCTAATAAAAGAGTTAGTTTTGCTTGTTTTGTTTGTCTGACACCTTCTCACCACTTACATCATATTTTCATCATATAGCCCTCTGAATTTATATCAAACGTGTTTATATGCATATGTGAGCGTATGTATGTAGTTTTGCAAATCGACACAAGATGGCGTCCCAGAGCGAAACTCGATCGCCCAGGTAGATTCTACTGGGTGAAAAAGAACCTCCTAGCTATATTCAAAATCCTGAACCAGTATCACTTAAAGAACACATTTATGAAAAAAAAAATAAAAAAAAAAAATTTTTTCAATGGGAATAGTTATTTTTTTGCCTAAACGTAGACATTACTCCTACACCAGGCACGCGAGGGGTGCGGGTAGCGCTCGGGGGGTGCGCCCGAGTGGTGTCTACGTTTAGGAAAAACCCACCGACCAAACAAAAAAAAAAAAGTGTTCAGTAAGTGATACTGGTTCAGGATTTTCAATAAAGCTAGGAGGTTCTTTTTCAACCTGTATTAAAAGAATAATACTCGTATTACTTTCAGAAGCCTAAGGATTTACCTTCGAACATTACTTATTTTCAGAAGCCTAAGGATTTACCTCCGATTAGTATGAGGGGTCTATTGAAGGAGATGAACTTTGTTGAGAGCAATCTTATTGAAGAGGTTTATTCTTTGTGATTATTTTGTTCATCCACATATTCATTTCATAATCTTCTTCCTAGCGCTTAGTCTCGTTTCTCATCCGGGGTACGCTTTACTTTAACCAAAGATTTGGCAGGTCAAGTATTATAGTATAGTATCTGCTACCTGATCTCCTTGACCAGGAAAGGGATTGTGAAAAGAAAAATGAACCTGCCATTTTGTTGGCGGCCATATTGGATTTTCATTTTATTTTCATATAGAACTATTCTACTAATCAAGCCCTTTCATTTGATACCCATATTGAGGAAGTAGTGATAAAATATGTAATCTGCCATTTTGTAGCGGCGGCCATCTTGGATTTACATTAAAATGATACCGAATGTATTAAATAATATTGTCATCAGAACTAAAGGTGCGTACTAAGTTTTAGATCAATCCATCAACAGAAAGGTGGTCACATTTAATTTCTTAGATTTGACCCAAAGAAACAGGGCAAGGTAAATAAAACCGATTAATAAAAACTGTTTGTTGGCAGATGTTCGAGCAGATGAAGTCAGTGTATGAGACCGAACTGGCGATGGTGCGCGCTGATGAAGAGAAGAAGATCAAACGCTCCCTCGCCAGCCACGCCCTCATGTTGGAGAAAGAAAGAAAGGAGGTACTTAACCTTTTCACCGCCAAAGTCTGATATATCAGACGTTTAAGTTTCGTGCCCTCGCCGCCAAAGTCTGATATATCAGACATTTTTTTTTAACTTTAATATCGTTCACCAAGCGTTCGCCATACGCCACGACATTAAAAAAAAAATTTTGATGTCGTGGCGTGTGGTGGGCATTCTTGACGAAAACTCTTGGCGCTAAAAGGGTTAACATATAACCGGAATCTCTTTAAAGTTCGAGTGAATGGCATCTTCTGGGTGAGCTTGCCAATCCTCGACCACATCTTCACCCCTAGTCTAGATTGTGGTCAAGAGCAAACCCATTACCTATAATATAAAAATAAGTAAGTAAGTAAACACTTTATTTGGGGGTACAACACAAACAAAACAGCATATACAAAACAATAAACGCACAAACAGCAACAACAAAAGCACAAATAGCACATTTTAAACAGAAATAATAAATACAAGTACTTTAATGAACCGTGTTGTCTGTTCTGCACCCGCCAAAATGGTGCTGACTCAGCGTTAGATAGACAGATAGATAGAAATTCTTTATTGCACACAGTCACAAAAAAAAGTTTTACATACTTAACTAAACAAAAGTGCGCAAAGGTGGCCTTATCGCTTAGAGCAATCTCTTCCAGGCAACCCTTGTTTTAGGGACAGCGTTGTGCTATGGTCGGTAACCATAGCGCTGTTATTCTGTCAGAACCACCAAGATGTTTTGGAACTCGTCTCCACGAAGGCAACCGAGCATAACAATAATAAATAAATAAGTTACATAGTGAACTAAAATAAATAACTATATACCTACATTGATAAACTCTTAATATAATCAAATTGCTGGAATAAGTGCTTTAAATAAATAAATAAAAATAAATGAATTAAATTAAACTCACTGTTGCTGCTTTCCCGGGCTAAAACTTTTTCATGAAATTAACTTTAAAGTCGCGATTTAATTCATACAGGGTGTAAGGGATACCTTAGCAAAAACTTAAACCTTGAATTCAGACCATCATTCTAAGTAACTTTCCAGCGGAATTTTCTTCAGGAATATTTTCAATTTTTCTCATGTTTTTTTTTTATAATTTTTGTTTTCAAATTAAATGATTTATTCGTTTACAGTCCATTTTGCAATAAAAAATAATTATAACAGCGAAAACATGAAAACCAGCAATGTACAACACATTGCGTAGCGCCAAAGTAGGTAAATAACAGTAACTTCTTAACTTGACGTTTGCGGGAAAAATAATTACTTGTAGCTAAACATAGTTATGGGTGGATTCCACCATTTAAGTAATTGCTTCTTCTTTCGTGTCGATGGCATAAGTCATGTTTTTTTGGCCCAGTATTTAGCCACATCAACGACACTGTCAGTAGCGGTCATAAGTTCTTCCCGAGTGCAGGTGTTTGGGCATGCAGAGCATGAAATCAAATGAGCCATGGTTTTTTTTTATTATAAGATGGGTTAACTCTTGACCTCAATCTTGACCATAAAGGTCAAAGATGAGGTCGACGATGGAGCGAGTTAACCCAGAAAATGCCTTTAAAGGCACTGGTACTCCCACGCACCGACAGAACACAGCAAGCTATTTGGCGTCGGACTTCGGTAGGAGGGTGGTCGCGAACCAGACGGCCCTTTACAAAGCCTTCCACACCGCATGAGACCATAGGACGACACCTCAGATTCAGGAAAAAATGAAGTGTCGTTGCCTGGGATGGATTACTATGAGGCAGGTCTCATTTGTGTTTCCTTAGTCGCCTCTTACGACACCCACGGAAAGAGATGGGGTGGTGTTATTCTCAACCGATCAACACACGTCTGCACAGAGAAACCACTCGCACTGGAGCCGGAGGCCAGAGCCATCAGTGAAACCCCACCTGAACCGGTTATCTTCTCTACGACCGACTTGGGTGCGGAGTTTATTCAAAGACTTCCAAGTAAAATTAATACAGATCACTTTCAACCTCGCGGGTGGTAAATCAGTCCATGAAACTGAACAACTTTCCCAAGGAACAAAGGTCGGAATACAAAAAAATTTGACTTTCCATACAAAATGCGCTATCAGCTGACGCAGTTTGTATGGGAACTAAAAAAAATGTTTTTCGTTTTCCGACCTTTGTTCCTTGGGAAAGTTGTTCAGTTTCATGGACTGATTTACCACCCGAGAGGTTGAAACTGATTTACCTAAAGCTCTGTATAAGCAGCAAATCAGGTTACCCATTTGCACTACGAGTCAATCGTCTTATAATATGAATGCTGTATATACTTCTAAGTCGCGAACATATTACTAATTTATATTTTAAGAAAAATATGTATTGCTGTATGTACCTTACATAATAGTTATTAACGATACTAGTGTCGTAGGTAATGTGTAACGTGAGCCCATTTGAAACACGAGCGAAGCGAGTGTTTTATAGGGCTCCAGTTACACATTAACTAAGGCACGTATATTGTTCAACGTTTTACAATGCAGTAGTCGAGGAAAAGAAACTAAAAAAAATTTGTCAAAAACTTACATCGTATAGGTATATCCAAAATTCTTAAAAGATAGTATTTCTAATTAACATTCACTGAAAACGTGTTAAAATTCAACAATGTGCACTAATATTTTACGATTAAACACAAAACATCAAGGAATTAACATTTTTATAACACAAAAATGATTTTGTTGAACAAATAATTTCAAATGGCGGGCAAAACAATGGCGAGCAAAATATTTTTCTACAATTATGAGGCAAAGGCTAAGTAAATAAAATGCCCATTGCGCCTACAGAAATTATTAAATAATTCAATTATTTGTTAAAAATCAGATTTGTTTTATTGAAAAAGTAAAATAAATAATTTACTTTTATATTTTATTTCACTGAAAATCATGATTTTCGTCAGAAATAATTATTTTATCAGGCATAAAAACTCTTTGCTGTCATACTATATAGCCAGTATGAAGCTTTAAGAGAAAGATAATTACTCTCACTTGTCAAAAGGGTTACTGTATTATCAAATCAGCTACTCTTTATTGCGTCATACATTTTTGTCAGTATTTTATTCACTTTTTGCTTACTTTTTATGCATCATTTGATAAAAAAAATAACTTTACTGGATCACAGAATAGCCACTGAAGTTGAATTTTGGTATATGAAAAATGGTTTATTTGCTCATTAGTTCAAATATTTTTTTTCTTTTCAAAATCTTCTTCTCATTTCAAATTACATAACATGACATGTGTTTTATGGGGTACGTAAACGTACACTCCGTGGCCATGTTACGGGGCCATTTCCGAGCAACTGCATTGTAAATAAATAAATCGACCGTGGGAGATCGTGTCGACTTGGATACTAGCTGTATATCTGTCTAATAACTTAATTTCAGCTACAAGCTGCGTTCAAAGAGCGCGAGTTGGAACTAGAACGTAACGTGCGCGTGAAGAAGAAGTTCCTGTGGGGCCTGGCGCGCTCCTTGCGGGACCAACACTCGCACATGTCGCAGTGTATGCAGGTTGTAAAGGACCATGAGAATAGACTACGGGAGAAGGTTCGTTTAGCTGTTTCAATAATAATTTGTTTGTTTTTTAGTTTATCCCTTTCAGGAAAGGCAAAGGAATCTTATCTTCATGCAGCTGTTGTCTAAAGTTTTCTTCTTCCATATAGCTCCCCCCGTCGACCGTAAACCGATAGTGTTTTGTTTGCGGAAAACTTTGGAGGCGAGAAGCACTGTCGCGAGATCTTTGTCGGAACCAAAAGGAGCGAATACACCATATCACTTGAATTATCCTATCACTACACTGTTTAAAGTTAGTTTACTGCACAATACGCTATCATAATTATACATTAAACAACTATTTAATGTAGAAAACATAAATTCAATCGATATAGCAACCACTCACATCGAGCTCCCGCCAAAGACCTTTTTAATTATAAATTACTAGCTAGAACGTAACGTGCGCGTGAAGAAGTTCCTGTGGGGCCTGGCGCGCTCCTTGCGGGACCAACACTCGCACATGTCTCAGTGTATGCAGGTTGTAAAGGACCATGAGAATAGACTACGGGAGAAGGTTCGTTTAACTCAGTGGTTCCCAAACTTTTCAATATTGTTACCCCGTGACTTATTAGAAAAATAGATTTTACCCCGACCTTAGAATGTACAAATATCTTTATTATTATCAAATTGCACAGCAGTCTTTCAATTTTAACATATTTGATGTACATACATTTGATGGTTGGTACTTTTTTGCATTACAAGCACGATTATGTATCACTAGCTTTTCGCCCGGGACTACGTTCCCTTGGGAATTTGGGAAAATTATGTAGCCTATGTCTTAATCCAGGGTGTCACCTGCCTCTATATCAAATTTTATCAAAATTGGTCCAGCCGTTTGAGCGTAAAAGAGGAACAAACATCCATACGAGTACAGCGTTTATTTATTTCTTTTATCAGTCCATATACGCCCCTCCCGAGGGGCACGGACCTCCCTTCAAAACAAGAAGGGGATTTAGGCCATGGGCCATGGTACATGGTCCACCACGCTGGCCCGATGCGGGTCCACCGCGCGCCTTTCGTTTATTTATTTATATTTATTTAGCTTATTTATTTACAGGAAAATCTCCTGAAAGTCCAGATTCAAGTCGCTGAAGAGACCTTAAAGAATCGCAGTGAAGATATGCGAGTGCAGATAACGAGCGAGATGGACTTACTATCGCGGAGACTTGAGTCCCTCAAGTTAGAGAAGGACGAAGTACAGAGGCAGAGGAGGGAGCTTGAGTTAGACAAACAGAAGACTCAGAACAGTAGAGAAACTAGCAAGAAAAGCTTTCATCAATCTGTGGTATGTTCGTTTCCTATAACTATCAGCCTTTAATTGGACATTTGACGATCTTTATTGTAGAAATTGAAGCATTTTTACTTTATAAATAGCCTGGTATTAGCCTGGTCGTTTTTTAAACCTATGGAAGAGCGGATTCTTCTGCCACAGGCAAATTAATTGCCTACTAGGAGTTCCCTATTTACATTACAATATATTTGTAAAAAGTGTTTTGAATTTTTTTTGTATGCCTAAATATTTTATTTTTCATATCAAGTCATTAAAAAAAAAAGATATGCGTTTTTAAAACTCTCAAATAGACTGAAAGGAAAATACTGAACAGTCATTCCGTACTGCCATATTAATTACATACTTAATTTAGTTTTGTGAGAAAGAGACAGACAAAAAAGTTTGATAGGCTGTAAGTTTTTGATCAATTTCAAATTTTATTTCCGAGTATGTTATCATGTTACGTATATCAAAATATAATATTTTACTTTGTACTAAAGTAATGATGTAGTAAGCAACTAAGAAATTATTTACATTTTCCAGGACCAGCCTATTAAAGACCAAACCGAAGCGTATACAATACTCAAAAACGAAATAGAAACATTGAAAGTGTATATACTATCCCTTTGCCCCGAGCGTAAGACAGTTAAAGACACAAGTGCGCTAACAGATATACACGGAGTTTCGTCCAAACTTAGAGTGGAAACTTTGAACAACGAGCAAGAAGTTCGAGTCGTGAGAGAAGAGGATAAAGTGAAGAATAATCAACTAGTGAATGATTTTAAGAAGCAGAAGAATGTTAATTTTAGTAAGGTGAGTTTTTATTGAAAGGTTTTCGGTGAGAAAATTTTCTGGTAGCAAATAGGGATGTTGACAATGTTTGATTTTATGAATTATTGTATGTGAAACAAAAAAATATGCTAGAAATATATTGATATCCGAAAACAGCATTAAAATTGGTTTATAAATGAACAAGTTACTTATTGGCATTTATATTAACGTAAGAACTAGCTATCTCGTTTTGTGGGGAGAGCTAGCTATCTCCTTTTTACTTACGCAAACAAATGGCAATGACGTCACACGCCTGTAAGTGCATCTCTTTTTCGTTGTTTGACGGTTTCCCCCTCTATTGAAATTAAATAGCTTGTAACTTTTTTATTTCTAAATAGTTTTCAAAAATTGTTTCGGTTTTGGGTTTTGGATTCAGTTCCTTTTTAACCGACTTCAAAAAAAAGGAGGTTCTCAATTCGGGTGTTTTTTTTTATGTTTGTTACCTCAAAACTCCGTCATTTGTAAACCGATTTCAAATTTTTTTTTAGTTCGGAAGCATCTACTTCCAGATTGGTCCCATAAAATTTTTATCGAAATCGCTTCAGTAGTTTAGGTCAAAAAAAAACTGAAATTTACGGTCATATATGTGGATGGTAATAGGTCATCAATGTAAACGAAGCAAAAACGAAGTAGTTCCCTGAGACTTTTAAGTTGTTTTTTGGGGCTCCTTTGTGGGGATCTACCGTTTAGTGACCGGTAGCGTATATTACCACCTCACATCTTCCCTGCTGTCTGGTAATCAGTTGATAATATCACCCACCACCCCATATCTTTCATGCCATCTGGCGACTGGTTATGAATATCACCACCTCATATTATTCCGTGGGGTGAAAGTAATTGATCACTATATCGCTCTTTAATCTCGAGTGTTTTGGAGCTTTATAATAAACTAGCTTTCCGCCCGCGGCTCCGCCCGCGTGGACTACAGGTTATATCGTGCCCAACTGTGGGATAAAATGTAGCCTATGTCCTTTCCCAGGCTCTAATCTATCTCTGTACCAAATTTCATCAAAATCGGTTCAGTAGTTTAGGCGTGAAAGACGGACAGACAGACAGACAAAGTTACTTTCGCATTAATAATATTAGTATGGATCTACGAGGGAGTTATATAAATGATAAACTTTAAAAAGAATATAATAAAATATTTTAATAAAAAATTGACCCGCCTTCAAAAAGGGTGAAATAATTTTTTAAAGCTATGTTCACGAGTAAGTAGTGATTACGGGTAAAACAGTAAATAGGTGAATTCATAGCGGAATATGGTAAATAGAGAGGAATTTTTTTTTGACGTCAGCGCCGGTTTGAACAGGACCTAGTTTAATGAAATAAGTATTCGCACAAGCTTTTTGGCAGTATAAAAACTAAGATAGTTATGCAAAAAAACATAGCTTTAAAAAATTATTTCACCCTTTTTGAAGGCGGGTCAATTTTTTGTTAAAAATATTTTTATTAAGAAAAACAAAAACAAATTAGTCAACATCCCTATTGTAAAAATGTCTGCACACCCGTGTGTGCAGGATTTATATCGCACGCGGCGTAAACAAGCGCGTGACGGGTTAATAACAACTTTCAATAAACAAAGGTAAAAAAATTGTAACCAAGGTGTACAGCAAAATAAGCAATGAAACGAGCTACAGATGAAACGAGCTATGTTTGAGCTTCGTTTTTCGTAAATAAATCCAAAGTAAAAATATATTAATTTAACTCAAAATCTCTGTTATATGGTCAAGTTTTTATTTAAAAAACCATGACATTATGAACACAATAAAAAATCGCCAATTTCATAGGTACTACCACTACTAAGTCTACACTACACTATCTACACCAATATTATAAAGAGGAAAGATTTGATTGTTTGTTTGCATTGAATAGGCTCCGAAACTACTGGACCGATTTGAAAAATTCTTTCACCATTAGAATGCTATTATCAGTATTATCACAGATGAACATAGGCTACATGATTTTACCGAATTCCCTCGGCAACGAAGTCCCGGGCGGAATGTAACGAAAATAAATCACGAAATTGTCGTGAGGGTATGTATAAATAAATATAAATAAATAAACGCTACACACTCAAAGGCCCACACTAAGGTTTTCCCTTGTGTCGTGGGTCCCTTGGAACATACAAAGACAGACACATACACCCATGACCCGAGAACAAACATCTGCTTTTTACACAAATGTTTGCCCCGACTGGGGATCGAACCCAGGACCCGCCGATCAAGAGGCAGCGTCACTACTACTCGACCAAACCGGTCGGCAATGTATGTATGTATGTTTTTCCCAATCTCGTCATAGTTCAATGCATTTGTATTGTGTACTCAGGCTAACCCAGAAGAAGTGGTAATGTTCGGGTCCACTTGCAGCGCGCGATCTGACTCCTTCACCTTCCAACACGACAGCGTCAGGGATATGCCGAGAAATGTCAGTATTAATATGAATATGAACGTCCACAGACCTATATCGAGATAGACGGTAAAAGTTTACCTACCTTGCGTGTAAAAAGTGTGATCCACGGTCACAGTTTTGTCTGACTTAAGTCAGTCCGCTTGAGACCTATCCCGTAAATGATAATTGATTTTAACCGGATTTACATTATTATTTTACTTAATTGAGCGCATTTGAATCGTTTCCGCGCGGTCTTGATTTCCCATAACTAAATCTCGCTCGTGACGTCATTTTAAGTACGCAAAATTCGACACGCTAGGTTCTCATACAGTTTGAAGCGCTCTTTTCGTCTATCTCGATATAGGTCTGTGTGAACGTTAGTATTTGTAAATAATATTAATCATAATTTTCTATTAGCTTTTCGCGGCTCTACCAATTCTAAGTTATCTTTCACTCCCAGTCTTGAGTGAAAGTATACACATCAACACGGTCTAGGGATATTGCACGATTTTTCATACAAAAGAGGTCTGTTTGAAAAGCTACAAAAGCATACGCGAAATACATGAAGCGCTATAATTTTCAGACGAGCAAGTGCTAAACCTGAATTTTTAATTCTAGTCATTAAATTTTGTTTTACTTGAAATTTGTGAAAACGTGACGAAAATGGATTTTTTTTTTGCGTAAATTCGACCATTTTCATACAAAAAGTGCATTCTCGTTTTCGTTTCAATTGAAAATTTCGGTTAAGCACTTGCTCATCTGAAAATTATAGCCCTCTATGTATCTCGAGTATACTTTTATAGCTTCTCAAATAGACCTCTTTTGTATGAAAAATCGGTGACTTTTTAATTACCGGCAAAATTTTTCTTATGGTGTCAGTAAAACTGATAGAACGTAAATAAATATTTTTTCGAATGTTTTCAAATTTTGATACCCTAAAAATAACATCTTAGAGGATGCATGTTTTAAAACGCAAAACTACGGGTCTCACAAATTGTGTTGAATTATATTACCAAACAAGTCAATTGGACGATGTACATTTTTTTCCATAGAAATTTAGGTAGGTATATTGTTTTAGTACCTTGTAGGTAGGTATATTGTTTTAGACAGCTATCTCGCTCGCACACATGGAGGTTGTGTGCTCCATGCTCCCACATATCGATGTTTTGTGTTACAGTTTGAAGAGACGGTCCCAAACTCTGCCCGTAGTCGGTATAGCACCAGCGTACCTGGCACCACCCCCATGGTTCCTGCGAGCCTCATGGTTCCTGAAAGCCCCATGGTTCCTGAAGGCCCCATGGTTCCTGCGAGCCCCATGGTTCCTGCGAGCCCCATGAACATTGCGAGCCCCATGGCCCCTGCGAGCCCTGAGGCTCCTGCCGATGTCACCTCCATCAGGTTAGTAAATTTTCAGAATTAAATGCGTTTGACTAGTGAAAAAATGAGATGTAATTAATTGGTTTCTCGAAAACTTTGTCGTTTTTTATGTAAGTTAAAAGGTTAGGAATTTATTTTTGGATCAATGACACTTTAACAACAAAAAAGAAAAAGTATTTTCAGGCAAATGTAAAAAAAAATTGTTCTGGAAATGGATACAAGATGACGCCACAGAGCTATCTTATTTCTAAATTCAAAGAAATTATATTGGCCGCTTGGCACAAAAAAAGTGAAAATTGCGTGGTAAGGAAAATGGGCACTTTTATGTAACTTTCGTCCTAAGGGATGTTATTTTTGTCTTTAAATAACGGAACATCTTTAATTTGACGGTTCCAGTAAAAAAATAAAACAATTTTGGCAAAACGTAATGAAAATGAAAAAAAATCCAGTTTTTAGTATTTTCTGCTCTAAAATTAAATTATTTATTCGAATGTACTCCATTTCGCAATCTTCTTCTGATCATCTAGGTATAATCAAGTGTGTGGCGAAACTTAAAAAAACCCTGTTATCAGAGTTTTTAAACCGCACAATAGCTTCTGACTTGGTTTTAACGACTGTAGTCAATCGACAACAGCCGGGACCGACAGCCCTCCAAAGCACGGAAACGCTCGTGATAAATTACCACTTTGGTCACCCATCACGTTTCCTGCCTCTGTGTACGTTGCTTGACCTCACTGACCGGTTGAGATTAGCGAACGCCACTGGGCTACTCAGTTATGATTGTTTTTTATTTATTTCGTAATAAAAAATAATAATTACTGAGTTAAACACGAAAACCAGCAAAATACATCGCATTCTGAGCAAAGGTTGACGCAGGGGGATCGCGCGCTGGGTGTGGATTCACGGTACACTGCGTAGCACCAAAGTAGCTAATTAAATTGACGTTTCCGGGAAAAAATAATGACATAAAAATAACGATCACAGTTATGGGTCGATTCCAAGATTTTAGTATTTGCTAAGCTGACATTCACACCCTGTATGTAAAGTGTTGATTTGTATATTATAACAGGACGGTTTTTTTTTTTCAAATAAAAAAGTTATTTTATTTCCAAAAATACTTTTTTATAATATATATTGTAATGGGAATAGGGAACTCCTATTAGGCAATCAATTAGCCTGTGGCAGGAGAACCCGCTCTTACGAGAATCCGCGGGTGTAAGGGACAGCTTAGTAAAAACTGAAACCCTAAATTCAGACCATTATTCTGAATGATCTCCCAGCGAATGATTCTGAATGATCAATACAATATAGTACTTGTGTACTGCAGTGCGTCGCTAGTGCCGGCCGCGCCGTCCCGCACCGGCGCGGGGGAGCAGGCGGGCGCGGGGGGCGGGGGCGGGGGGGGCGGGGCGGGGGGCCGCGCCAGACCCAGCGCGCTCTCGCGGCGCGACCGGAACGACGTCAGGCGGTGAGAACATACTCTATATCGTGTATATTAGTCCATGCGCATATTGGGCATGGACCATACTATTTTTTTTTGTAAAAAATGTTAGGGAAACATTTGCGTAGCGAATCCAAGACCCCAGGATTAGATCTCTTAGCTTTTTTTTTCTAAATGACTATACTGTTGACCGCTGATAGCCTTCACAGCTTCACCGAGCAAGTGGCGAGCGCAGATGGCTCTCAGCCCAAAAAATTTAAGGAACGAGCCTAAGGGCGCCCCCTGTGGGACTCGAACCTCGGCTTAGGGCGTTACTGGGAGAGGGGAGCCGGATATACGTTTGAAGAGAGAAGCGGCCGGGTACGTACCGGTGCCGCAAATCGGGGCGGAAGATCTCTTAGTGCTCCAACGAATAGCTATCGTGCCTTCAAGTCGAGCGATGAAATGTCTCATTCCATTTTTTATTGTCTGCACTAACATTATGAAGAGGAAAAATTTAATGTTTGTTTGCATTGAATAAGCTTCGGCACAACTGGACCGATTTCAAAAACTCTTTCAGTATTAGAATGCTACATTATCCCTGAGTAACATTGGGTATACTGGGTGAAAATGAACCTCCTAGCTATATTCAAAATCCTGAACCAGTATCACTCAAAGAACACATTTATGAAAAAAAAAAAATTTTTTTAAGTATTTTTTCAATGGGAACAGTTCATTTTTTGCCTAAACGTAGACATTACTCCTACACCAGGCACGCGAGGGGTGCGGGTAACGCTCGGGGTATGCGCCCGAGTGGTGTCTACGTGTAGGAAATAAAAAATCCCCCCCCCCCCCCAAAAAAAAAATACAAAAAAAAAAGTGTTCAGTTAGTGATACTGGTTCAGGATTTTCAATAAAGCTAAGAGGTTCTTTTTCAACCTGTATAATTTTCCTGAATTTTTTTTCTTCTTCTTATTGTGTAGGTATAGTCAAGTGTGTGGCGAACTTGGAACTGGTGTCAGAATTTTTAAACCGTCTATTGCCTCTGACTTGTTTTTAACGACTGTAGTCAATCGACAATCGCGAGGACCGACAGCTTAACGTGTCCTCCGAAGTACAAAAATGCTTGTGATAAATTGCCACTTAGGTCACCTATTAGGTTTCCTGCTTCTTTACATTGCTTAACCTCAGTGATCGTTTGAGATCAGCAAGCGCCACAGGGCAGCGCTTCCCACGGGCACAAAGCTAGTATGAAATCTTATAAATTAAATCGGAGGCAGGACCTCCACTGACTTATCAACGCCCAGCCCAAACCCTTAGACCTAGAAAGCTGTAATTTGGCAAAAAGGTGTCTTCTATGACATAAGCAAGCATTAAGAAAGGATTTTTCGAAATTCAACACCTAAGGGGGTGAAATGGGGGTTCAAAGTTTGAATGGAGAAAACAATATTTTTGGACATTTTGTCTCGAAACTTCATCAAGATATACCTTGAAGCAGGAAAACGGATACGTGTTTCACGATTTCACGAAAATTATCCCCTAAGGGGTCAAGAATGAAACGGGTGACTAAAAGAGTTTGCTTTCTCCCACGGCGAGCGAAGCCGCGGCAGAAAGCTAATATGCTAAATTAGTTCATATAACCCGAATCTCTTTAAAGTTCGAGTGAATAGGCTTCTTCTGGGTGAGCTTGCTACATCCTCGACCGCATCTTTGCACTTGAGCTAGGTTGTGGTCAAGAACAAACTCATCTATGCTAATATTATACGTATAAAGAGGAAAGATTTGATTGTTTGTTTGTTTGCATTGAATAGAGTCCGAAACTACTGGACTGATTTGAAAAATTCTTTCACCATTAGAATCCCACATTATCCCTGAATAACATAGGCTACATAATAGAATAGAATAGAAAAAAAACTTTATTTTATAGGACATTCAGGATGCCACTTAAAACAAGTCAAGATTACATGAAATACATAGAAACAAACATTAAAGGATTTAAATACATACATACGCATTCGTTCTATTGACCCTACTGACTCTACACCTATTCGCAAAGGTGCAGTCTTCCCCAGAGAAGAACAGGCAAGAAACTCTAAGGGTGCTCTTTTTAAGCGCATTACATTTTTTTTTTCTAATTTTAACTAAATCTGAAATAACTCTAGAGCTGAGCAGTTCATTCCCATGGCTCCCTGTCAGCTAGGTAATCAGAAATTTTGTAATAGCCCTTTTTGCAAAGTTTTTGTTTGATTACTGTCTTTAATATATCCAAAGGTAAATTTTGAATACACATGGGAATTTTATTATAAAAACGTATACATTGACCCATAAAAGAGTTGGTGACCTTATGGAGACGACTGTCTAGTACATCCAGTTTATGCTTGGTCCTAGTATTTATATTGTGCCTATCGCTATTTTTCTTAAACAAATGTTCATTTTTCTTCACATATAAAAGATTGTCACATATACATTGGGATGCAAAAGTCAGAATATCTATTTTTTTGAATATTTGTCCAAGAGACATTCTAGGTCTCATTTGATAAATCGCGCGAACAGCCCTTTTCTGCAGAACAAAGATCTTATTGATATCTGCAGCATTACCCTTAATAATTTTAAGGTAATGCAGCATTAATAATTTTCCCGAATTCCCACGGGAACGAAGTCCCAAGCGGGATGCTAATAATATTATAAAGGAAAGATTTGTATTTTTGTATGTAACGAATAATCGTAAAAACTACTAGACCAATTTGAAAAAAATCTTTCGCCATTAGAATAATTCCTGATGAACATAGGCTACATAATTTTCCCGAATGAAGTCCTGGGCGGAATGCTAATATAATAAGCCGTATTTGTTTTGTGGTGGCCCAGCGGCCTGCTGAACCAGTGGCGCATCGCGCGGCACCTGTCGCCCGGCCAGCGCTCGCGCTCGCACGTGGGCACGGACACGCCGCCGCCACGTACGTACACTATACTGTTTTTTAACCCGTTTTATAAGTTTTATATACTGTTTTATACCACGTTGTTTTTAATCAGTACGCAAATTTTTGGTACGTAACCTATATGAAAATTTAACAGACCCGTATTTTTTTGTTTTATATCGTTTCATATAAAAATTTCAAGCTAGATCGTCTGAAGCATGAAAATATATTAAAATTTTTGTGTGAAAAAAAAAACATCGCCCAATCGACTTGAAACTTGGTAATAGTACTCTTCAACACAATTTGTAACACCCGTGTTTCTGCGTTTTACAAAATTCATCCTCGAAGACGTTAAAAAGGTTTATCAAAATAAAAATTTTGGAAAAAAAAATTTTTTCCTCCTTATTTACTTTCTATCAACGTTACAGACACCGTAAGAAAAATTTGCGTACTGATTAAAAAGTCACCCTGTATATTAAACGTATGTAACTGTTTTATGTTTGATAGCAATGATAGTTGGTAATGAGACAGACTTGTAACCGGAAGATTACGGGTTGGAAGGTTACGGGTTCAAATCCTTGTGCGGGCCTGTACCACTTAATTAATTTTTTCAGATTTATCTACGAATTTCTCATTAATTATCACTTGCTCAGCGGTGAAGGAAAATATCGTGATGAAACCTGCACGTTTAAGAAAAGCAAGTGATAATTAATTATAAATATGTACAAAAATCCAAAAGGACGAATTTTGTGGTACAGGTGTGCACCAGGTTTTGAACCCGCAACCTTCCGGTTACAAGTCAGGCTCATTACCAACTGGGCTTTTATGATATTAGTAGGATAGGATAATAGATATTGGCTCTCCATTGTCAGGGTCGTCGCGCCTGCGCATGTCTCCCGGCCCCGTGCCCGGCGCGCGCCCGCAGGTCGCCTTCATACAGACTCGACAGTGAGACTTCATTTTGATAACACACACACTCACACACATACACACACACACTCACATACACTTACACACACTCACACACACACACTCTCTCTCTCTCACACACACACATACATTACATACACACACTAGCGCCAAAGAAGTTCAATAACAAAAAATCGACGATCCCGGAGGGAAATAAATACTTGTAGGCGATCATAGCTACGGGGCGATTTCACAATTTAAGTATTTGCTTGACTCTTCCTTACACCTTGTACAGTCAACGGCATATCAGGTTACCACAAACTGTCAAATTTCCCCAATGGATAGTAAACTCTAATGCTTGGAGATAAAATTGAAAATCGATTGAAGAAATTTGACAATTTTGGATAGCATGATGTGCTGTTGTCCCTGTACAATGTATTACACACACAAATAATTACACACACAAATAATAACTTTAATTCCGGTTCTTCTCTGAGGAAGACTACATCTTCACGAACAGGCATAGGTCCGTATTACAGAACGCGACTCAGACTATAATCTATACTTGAGTAGCAGTCGTCTTTGTCATTTCGATAGTGAGAGAAAGAGACAATCAATACTGAAGTTTAGATCAAGACTTCTCTAATACGGGCCTTAATGTTCTATGAAATAAAATAAATAGTACATTGTGATACGAGGGTGTGAAGGAGTTTACAATAACCTTTACACCCGTGTGTCACACGACGTTTTTCAATACATTTGTGAGAAAAGTCATAAATAAAAAACAAACGTAAGCAACCAAATACCTATTTTTCACGGGAATTTTCAGGAAGAAGACAATCTTGCGCGGTTTTCGCCGTGTTTAAAATGTCAGGTGGTGTCAAGTCCGTAATATCATTGTCCTCACTAGACGAAGTCATATTAATTTGTTTTACAATATAAATAATGAAAAATTTATGAAAATAGCGTTTTTTTGTAAGATTTATTGTAATTTGTGCGCATGCGTAGATTATGTTTTTTGATATATCGGGCAAAGAATTCAAATATTCAGCCTTCTTGTTTTTTTCGGTAAATAAAATATTAAAATATTTCAAATTAAATGTAATTAAATATACGCAAAATAATATTTTATTCCAAATTTGAAAGTTATTTGCTTATTTTTATTTATTTGATTGTTGTATTACACATGAAGTCGACATGATTTTATTCTCAGTATGCAACCCTCCTTGTTGGTAAACTTCTTAATTAGACTAGTGAAAATTAAGAAAAAACTACAAATTAAAAAGCACTAGTACGAGTACTACAATGAGCTACTTTCTGTTTATGTTTATAGCCATACAATGTTTATTTTTCGGGCAACTGTATTGAAAAATAAATTTGAAAACTCACTGAACACGGATTTCCGTCATGTAACGCCCGAATCTATTAATTAATTAATTATTTACCATGTACAGTGACAATACAGAACCTTCCCGCTTGCGTCCTCCATCGCAGCCCGAGGATCAGAGGGAAAAGAGTCCCAAGTCTGTGCTGAGAGAAGCCAAGAAGAAACTCCGGACGTAAGTAGAAATGGGCATTTATGACCTACCCCTGTATACTAGCTGGCACATATAAATCGCCAACAAAATAGGACAAGACTGTTAGTATAGTGTAAGAGAAAAATGCATTGAGCCTCTTCGACTGTAAGTAAAAGTTCATGTGTTTTTTTTTTTTTTTTATTTTTTTATTTTTTTTTGTGTTCATTGGTTAAGTTTTATTTTTATAGAGTTTAGGTTATTTTGATAAGGGAAGGTGTTAAATTATTATTAAAATAATTGTTCTTAGTTTAGTGGCATTATGTGATAACGTCCTTTGTCTAGTTTATAAAAAAGTAAAGTCAGTGTCGTGCAACAATCCATGTGTTTTATTAGGTATAACATCAGGGTGGGAGTATGAGAACCCTTAATACCTAACCCTGTTTTAGTCACACAACCACCTACCGCGGCTTCCCTGGGATGACTTTTTTTTTGTTTGAATTGAATCTTTTTTACGTTATAAATAGCCTGGTGTAAAAATATTTTTAATATCTTTAAAAGTTGGAAGATATGAAAGTTAAAATTTTTCAATTAGAGAGCGAGAAATACTAAATGATGGCGTCGCAGTTGAGTATCGCCATAAAAATTCAATACAAAATTTTGTTTTGTAAGAAATATTTGATAGACTATTTATTTTTCGATCATTTTCCAATTTGATTTCGAATTTTGTTATCATCCCTACTAATATTAAAAATGCGATAGTAATTCTGTCTGTCTGTCAGTTACGCTTTCACGTCTAAATTACTAAACCGATTTTAATGAAATTTAGTACAGAGATAGACTAGGCTTTGGGAAAAGACATGGGCTATATTTAATCCCACACCTAGGCACTATATAACCTGTAGCCCACGCGGGCGGAGCCACGGGCGGAAAGTATTATGTATGTTAATATATTATCTTAATAAATATATGATATTCAATATCAGTCACCTACCCAATTGTGGTTGTAGTAACGCGAACATAAAGTACGGCATCCCATCGGAGGCGTTACGCGACAAGTCGCCGGCCAGCGTGCTGCGCGAGGCCAAGATGCGCCTGCGCAAACTGCAGCTCGAGGCCGAGGCCGCAGAGGAGTCCTACCGCAGCTTCCGGCGCCGCCGGGACCGCAGGCGGGACCCCGGTACGTACCCCACACCCCACTACCTACCGAGGCGGGACTCCGGTACGTACCCCACACCCCACTACCTACCGAGGCGGGCCCCGGTACGTACCCCACACCCCACTACCTACCGAGGCGGGACTCCGGTACGTACCCCACACCCCACTACCTACCGAGGCGGGCCCCGGTACGTACCCCACACCCCACTACCTACCGAGGCGGGACTCCGGTACGTACCCCACACCCCACTACCTACCGAGGCGGGCCCCGGTACGTACCCCACACCCCACTACCTACCGAGGCGGGCCCCGGTACGTACCCCACATCCCACTGCCTACCGAGGCGGGCCCCGGTACGTACCCCACACCCCACTACCTACCGAGGCGGGACTCCGGTACGTACCCCACACCCCACTACCTACCGAGGCGGGCCCCGGTACGTACCCCACACACCACTACCTACACCCACACCCCACTACCTACCGAGATGAGGTGTGGGGTCTATACTTAAGCAGCAGTCGTCTTTGTTGCAGAAATATTCCGAGAACATTATCATTATTTCTTAATGTGTATTCACAGAACCAGTACGCAGTAAATCCCTTCAAAGGGTGGACCATTCCCCAAATGACGCATCTCCAGACATAATAAAGGACAACATTGACAAGTACCTGCAAGAATACAAAACTAAATTCGGCTTTTGCGAGAATCGGTTTTACAACAGAAACTTGTCCACCGCTAAAATCAAACCGATTCCCGATGACTTCTCAAACAGAGAGCCCGACATCAAAGATTTTATAGAAACACCCTTATTGGACTTTAGGAAGTATTACCAATCAGATTTGCCGATGACACCTCAGTTAAGGTACTCTAATAACGACAAACAAGATGCAGAAGGACCTATTAACTTACAAAGTCCTGTCTGGTCTCCTGAAGTCCTTTCTCCAAGTCTTACTCCAGATAAGGAGATTGTTCTAACTCCCGAGCGAAGAAGTCCTTTGCGTAGTCCCGAGCAACGTATAAAATCGCCTCTAAGGAATATCGACGAAAACTACCTCACAGGCGAAGTGTCAGATATCACGTATACGCAAATCCCCGAAAAGGGGGAGACCAATGAATCTGACAGACAGAACAACGAGCTACAAATTCTGAAGTCGAATTTGAATAGAATGTATGATTTGAATAGTAATGATGTTGTGGTGAAGCTCACTGATCAGGAAATTAATATGAATGAGATGCAGACGGTGAGAACTTGTGAGATCGAGAATAATAATGAAGTCGCGTCGCTGAGGATTGAGGTGAGGCACGCACACACTAACACACAAGCACACACAAAGATCTACACTAATATTATAAAGAGGAAAGATTTGGTTTTTTTTTTTGCATTGAATAGGCTCCGAAACTACTGGACCGATTTGAAAAATTCTTTCACCGCGCTCGTAGCCCAGTGGCTCTCGCCGATCTCATCCGATCAGTGAGGTTAAGCAATGTACACAGAGGCAGGGAACCTGATGGGTGACCAAAGTGGCAATTTATCACGAGCGTTTCCATGCTTCGGAGGGCACGTTAAGCTGTCGGTCCCGGCTGTTGTCGATTGACTGCAGTCGGTAATACCAAGTCAGAGGCCATTGTGCGGTTTGAAAACTCTGACACCAGGGTTAGCCAAGTTCGCCACATACTTGACTATACCTACACGATAAAAAGAAGAACCGCTAGAATCCTACATTATCCCTGATGAACATAGGCTACATAATTTTCCCGAATTCCAACGGGAACGAAGTCCCGGGCGGAAAGCTACTATCTAATACAGACAAACATCCTTACACATATACGTACACTTAGGTCCGCATTACAGAACGACTCTGATCTATACTTGAGTAGCAGTCGTCTTTTTTTATTTTGGTAGTAAGAGAAAGAGACAATTAATACTTAAGGATAGATCAAGGCTTGAGTCTCCTTCTGTAATATGGGCGTTAGGGGACGAAATAGCCTCCCTTCGCGTCGCGTGCTTGCGTGCCATACAAATCTCGTACACCATGTGTTCAAAAAGCACGCGAAGGTTTAAAGGGGTAGATAACAATTTTTTTTTTATTGGTTAAATTAAAGCTTTTTTACCTTATAAGTAGGTAAATAGTTTTTGAATATCTTTTAAATTAAAAAAAAAAGTGAACGTTTAAATCTCTACATACTGGGTGAAAAAGAACCTCCTAGCTATATTAAAAATCCTGAACCAGTATCACTCAAAGAACACATTTATGAAAAAAAAAATATTTTTTTTCAAATATTTTTTCAATGAGACAAGTTCATTTTTTGCCTAAACGTAGACATTACTGCTACACCAGGCACGCGAGGGGTGCGGGTAGCGCTCGGGGAGTGCGCCCGAGTGGTGTCTATGTTTAGGAAAAAAAAATATCCGCCCCCCCCCCAAAATAATAAAAAATAAAAAGTGTTCAGTAAGAGATACTGGTTCAGGATTTTCAATAAAGCTAGGAGGTTCTTTTTCAACCTGTATATTAGACAGATAGGGAAATACTAAACGATGACGTCACAGTTGAATACGGCTTTATAAATTCAATACAAAATTTCTTTTCGTACGAATGAGATAGACAAAAATGTTTGATAGGCTGTAAGTATTTTATTTTTCGAACATTTCCAAATAAGAATTCGAATTCTATTGTCATTTAATTAATACATTATAATCTCAATAAATATGTGATATTCAGTATCAGTCATCTGTCCAATGCCGGTTTTGACGGCCGGTTTGGTCGAGTGGTAGTGACGCTGCCTCTTGATCGGCGGGTCCTGGGTTCGATTCCCGGTCTTGGCAAATATTTGTGTAAAAAGCAGACGTTTGTTCTCGAGTTATGGGTGTTCGTGTCTGTCTTTATGTGTGTTCCAAGGGGCCCACGGCATAAGGGAAAACCTAAGTGTGGGCCTTTGAGTGTGTACCGTTAAAAAAATCTGGGTGTTGTCCTTTACACCCTGTGTGTTAGTACATTTAGGTTTGTATTACAGAACTCGGCCTATACTTAAGTAGCAGTCGTCTTTGTCATTTTTAGAGTGAGAGGAAGAGATAATCACCAATACTCGAGTTTCACTGACATAATGGGTGATAAAAAACCTCTTAGCTACATTCAAAATCCTGAACCAGTATCACTCAAAGAACACATTTATGAAAAAAATTTTTTTTAACATTTTTTCAATGGGAATAGTTTATTTTTTGCCTAAACGTAGACATTACTCCTACACCAGGCACGCGAGGGGTGCGGGTAGCGCTCGGGGGGTGCACCCAAGTGGTGTCTACGTTTAGGAAAAAAAAACCGAAAAAAAAAGTGTTCTGCAAGTGATACTGGTTCAGGATTTTGAATAAAGCTAGGAGGTTTTTTTCACCCTGTATACACGACTAGATTACGCTTGTCTCATCTTCTCTATAGAAACTAAGCTTGCCATTATTTTTCTACCTACTGTGACGTCACACGAGCGATTTAATGATGGAACGGTGCTAAAGGAAGCAAATGCTCCCTTTTTGACACGCGAAGTATCTAAACTTGCGTCGTCTAGTTGTGTATGTCGAAGTATACATCAGGACTTAAGTCTCCTTCTGCAATATGGGTCTTAGTGAACAAAAAAGCCTTTAATTCTTACTAACAGGTGGAGAATGTAAACGAAGTGAGTGAAGTGGGTGCGGGCGGCGCGGCGGGGGAGCGGGACCTGGTGGTGGTGGTGCACAGCTCGCTGCAGGCCGAGCCGCCGCAGCCCGAGCGCGGCCGCCCGCTCACGGGTGAGTGCAGCGTACTAATGGCACATTACCATAATGTCGCATTACCAAAATGCCATATTCGCAAAATGTCATATTTGCAAAATGTCGCATTCCTTAACATCTCGGTTTCCCAAAATGTCTCATTACCATAACGTAACATTCCTAAAATGTCACATTCCCAAAATGTGACATTTTGGGAAATATCACTTTCGCAAAATGTCTCATTTACTTACTTGGCACATTCTCAAACTGTCTCATTGAGAGCGAATTTTCAAAAATTTCGTTCTCAAAGTTCTTTAAAAACTAGCTTTTCGCCTGAGGCTTCGATCTCGTGGAAATTTGGGAAAATTGTGTAGTTTATGTGTTAATCCAAACACATCGTCATAAACTTTCGAATTTATAATATTAGTAGAATGTCCTGCAAAATTATTTGATTCCCAAATTACCCCTTGAACAAAAACATTTTTGAACCACAGGTGTCGACAATTTGAGGCGACTTTAAACAAGTTAGCGAAACTTTAAAAGGTGATTCTCTCCTTGGAACTGAACTTTTTTCCCCAAGGAACCATAAGTTATCAGGAAAAATTTTCGACTTTCCATGCCAAGACAATCAGCTGTCCACACAAGTTGTATGGAGGTTTTACTTGGGAAAAGTTGCTTCGCTAAAACTTAATTAAAAATAACCTTATAGAAGCTTCCTTTTCTACGTTATTTTCCACCTTAACTGATTTCTGCAACTTTACCATCTTTTTTCCAGGAAACATGACAATAATAATAAGTCCAAAGAGAAGTACGAGCGACAAGTCCGTAGATCGCGAACAATTTCGACAAGACGATGTTTTCGAAGCGATTTATAAAAACAATTTGAAACTAGAATCAAGCGTTGAAGGACAGCCGTTCGACTCCAAGGATAGGGCATTCGATACGGGGAGCGACGAGAAAGATAACAGCACAGATTTCGACTTTTCGGCCGATGTTGATAACTACGAATCTGACACTTCGCCTATTTCGCATAAATCACTTGTCGGCGATAATATGTGGTCTTGATGTCTCGTTGTTCAATCAGTGTTAAATATAATTATTTATTTTGACCTTAATCGTTGATAGATAGATCAATACTTTATTGCCTATATAGAAAGAAAAAAACTTCTAACCCAGTGTGTAATTATCGCAAATTATCGCTAAATAGCGATCTCTTCCACAGGCAACTCAAAGCGAAAGGGAAACATAACAATAATGGGAGTAGCGCAAAAGTAAAAATAAGTATTAAACTGTTACCGCTTGAATTGTAAATCAGCGTAAAACATAAAACAAAATGAGTAACCGATAGATTTTTCTTTAGAAAGAATGCACCGAAGTACTTTCCCAAAGTGTCAAAATAAATACAAAAAGTATGACTACTTGGTCTCATAAATGAACCTATGAGATAAAATGAAATTAAAAAAATATTACGTGAATTTAAAACGTAAGTCATTTAGTATGTCATTAAAAACTGAAAACTACTTTCAGAAACCTAAACTAAAACGTAACTGTTTTTTGTTATGTTTAGATTCAGAAGATTGTAAAAAAGTGAAAGTTCTACGTGTTAGTGAATTTCCTAATGTAATTTATTTATAGATTATTTGTGTTTTTTTATATCTTCATACGTTTGAAATAAAACAATTACATGAGAACCAGGCATTATTTATTTCAAACACTCATGGACATGTTATACATTTGACATTGTTTTTTTATATAAAAATACAAACATACATTACAATATAACATTCCTTTTTATCTATTTGGCATTTATACGGATTTATAAAATACTATAACTATAAATGCTAAATGCCGCAGTAAAATAACAATATATTGTCATAATTTATTTAGTTCTCGAACGGTCATTATAA
The DNA here is from genome assembly GCA_949987775.1 of Aproaerema taeniolella. Lineage (NCBI taxonomy): Eukaryota > Metazoa > Arthropoda > Insecta > Lepidoptera > Gelechiidae > Aproaerema > Aproaerema taeniolella. The sequence continues at coordinate 17,887,248 of OX465245.1, forward strand.
ATTTAAGCTGCATGCGTACCAGCACCATTTTGTCTATCTCTATCTCATTCGCACACACGAAATATGAAAGAGACAAACTGATAGAAAAGAAATGGCAGTCGTACTGACCATGCTAATAACATTCATAATATTTTCATAAATATTTAGTAAACGCGCTTTTACAATAGTGCGTAACCGTTCTTCACTAGAACAACATACAGAACATATTACATATATAATATATACATACACAAACTCATGCTTCAACGAAGCAGAGCTTTTACAAAAACATCAGATATACTAACAAAAATCTAATACTAAACAAATGAGATTTATCAATTTCTATACATATTACACATTACAACATTAAATTCGCCTCCATTTTATCTTTAAATCAAAATGAGCAAAGCAAGCTACTTGTGTGTATGATAATGTATAAGAAGCCAACACTACGAAACCTGCTTGGGAAAATCAAAAAGAAAGTATCGCAAAAGATTTATCTTGCTTTTCATATTATTTAACACTACTTATCGACTCCTGAAAGTGCAAAAAAGGGCTTCTTAACGTGCAGACTTAAGGAAAGAACAATGGTTAATATTCAATAGGTTCAAACCCCGAAATTTTCAAAATCATAATCATCTTCCTGCCTTTATCCCTCTACGAAACACCGTAAAACAGTATCGGCAATATCTGTTGTGTTACTTCCTATTTTCTTAAACCCACCCCCGAAATAGAATTCTGGCTACGCGCGTGGGGATAACTTTTCCGGTACAAAACCAGAAAAAAATTACGAGTATAGAAAATCTATATTATGTAGATCTCATACATTTTAACATCACAGATCAATTGTATGACTATTGTTTATGCTTGTCCAAACACACTGGCGGAAAAATTACACAGAAATTCCCTTGTCCAATTACTTCGACCTATACGAAAATATTATACCTACCTTGTCGCAACATGTGCGCACTTGGCGTCGACATTAAGGTCCGTATTACAGAACGCGACTCAGACTCTGATCTATACTTTAGTAGCAGTCGTCTCTGTCATTTTGATAGTGAGATTAATAGACAACCAATAGTTAAGTATAATTCAAGATGTTACCACAAAAAACTATGGTACCACTTAACCAGTGTTTAAATCTCAAGTTTAGTGATATTTGGCAGACAATGTTATAAACACCCGTTAAAAGACTGTTGTTTATATTTTTGTGGTAAGCCAAGTGACACGATAGCACCGAAATTGTCCATTATTATGTTCAGATCTTAAAAAATCTATTTAACATGTTTTTTTTTTATATTTTTGACCCTTTGTTTTCGTCGCCGCCAGGTGCGCTAATATTGTGAATACTAATACTAATAAATGATCGCTTTACATAAGTGAAGCTGCCACTTTATTTAATTAGAGACGACATTACATGAGTTACTTATACTTCGACTTTAGATCATTTTATAAAAACTAATCTAACATCTTTATTATATCTGGTTCCGGTCTTATCCTGACTTATAAATACAGTTAGTACATTTTATTTAATCTAAAAAAGCAAAACAAAATTGTCTATTACGATTTTTGTGTCCCTTAATATTACCTAAGTATGGTTCTATTCTTTATACCCTTGTTTGCAGCAATTACAAGTTAAGAAGTTGAGTTGAGTTAGTGCCAACTATTCCTAGGCATACTGTAAGTCAATAAAAGGGACTCGAGGGTTCTGCTGTGTTGTGCGCGAAAGAATAACCACTGACAACCATGTACTAAGATTGATCTAATAACCCTCAGAATATTTGTTATGAAATCAAGTGGTTCTATGATTGCTTGATAAAGACTGGATATACTATCCTGTCGGGCTATCATAGACGCGTGAAATAATTTGTCATGTCGATGTCGTTCCGCCCGTTTCATACTGATGTTATGCTATAGAACGAAAAAGGAGATATAATTACGAAAAAAATATGTCGCCCGTTTATACTAGCTATTATCGAATACTCTATTAAAACTCACATTTTTTAACGCACGTTAATTTGTAATTAACACTTTATTATAAATGTTTAAAAACAATTTAAGCACCATAGTTTCATAAAGTTTTGTGTTTTTACAATAAAGCGTAGAATAAGTTCGTTTTAAGTATTTGAGACTATTTTGTACGCAAAATCAGTGTTTAATTAGGGCATGAATCTTCCTATGTAACTGATTAACAATACTTCATTAAATTCAGGTGAAATTAAAAAATATATTTTGTTTTGACTACCAATACTAAGGCAATCAGTTGAAAGCACAAGTTGTATAGAGAGGTCTGTTTTTTTCATATTTTGACATTTATATTTCTTAGGTAATTCGAACCCTAAAAATTCACTACTTAATTTATATACAGGTTGAAAAAAAACCTCCTGGCTTTATTGAAAATCCTGAACCAGTATCACTTACTGAACTGTTTTTTTTTTTTTTTTGGGGGGGGGGGGGGGTTCCTAAACGTAGACACCACTCGGGCGCACCCTTCGAGCGCTACCCGCACCCCTCGCGTGCCTGGTGTAGGAGTAATATCTACGTTTAGGCAAAAAATGAACTATTCCCATTGAAAAAATATTAAAAAAAAAATTTTTTTTCATAAATGTGTTCTTTGATTTTGAATATAGCTAGGTTCAGTTCAGGATTTTGAATATAGCTAGGAGGTTCTTTTTCACCCAGTATAAGAAAACACCCAGTTGCAGAAACACCAATTAAATTTAACGCTTCTTTAAATATCATACTGTCACTTTCCGTCTAGTTGACGTAAACAAGGACGGCATTACATTTAAAGAGGCTTTAACTTTAATGAACGGTTTTGCAACTGAGCGTGTGTCAGTATAAGATCCGGAACCACATCCATCCTTGTGGGCAGTGAGTGCGGTGCGCTGACATTGGCGTATCTAGGGGCATTTTTAGGGGGGGCCTGTTGAAAATTAAATGTACGGACGGCCGCAACTCCGGTTACCACAAACGTGCACTCTGTGCTGTTGTGATAAGAGGTAAATAAAAATTTCAAAAGGTAAAATGTGCTCAGGGCACGTTAAAGGAATCAATTTGACAACTGACGAAGGTTTTCATTCCGTGACTGTACTGTAGCCTGATATACTATGTATTCAAAAGTAACTATGTAAATATAATGTACTACTTATATATTACAGTACGTAATAATAAGTAACTATGTAGATATCTGGGCTGAAAATAATTATTTGATTTTTAAAACCTTTGGCTCTAGACCAGGGATGGCGAACTTTTATGGATTGACGTGCCATTTTTACGAGAAATGTTGAAGGCGACCGCAGACGTGCCATCAAATAACGTTGACTTACAAGTTCCGTAACGTAGGCTCAATTAAGTTCGTTAATTGAACTGCTGAATTTTGTAATTTTGTTCGTTAAGTTCGTTAAATGAACTTCTGAATTTCGTAATTCATCAGTTCAATTAACGAACTTAACGAACTTAGCTACTACTTGTAGCATATTTTTATTTATTTATTATAAGATAACACGGGTTAACTCTTGACCTCAGTACTTATAGTGCTTTGTCAATCGGTGGGGCGTGTCCAAAATATTTAGTCGCGTGCCATTGGTTCGCCATCCCTGCTTTAGACCATAGTGGGGTGGTCTTGGCCCCCCCGGCCCCCCTCTATATACGCCTATGGCTGCAAACTGGATGTTGGCGTATAAAAGTTTCTGTACAGCGCGTGGCGAGCGATGAAAACGTAAAATACACAGACCTATATCGAGATAGACGAAAAGAGCGCTTCAAACTGTATGAGAACCTAGCGTGTCGAATTTTTCGTACCTAAAATGACGTCACGAGCGAGATTTAGTGATGGGAAATCAAGACCGCGCGGAAACGATTCAAAGGCGCTTAATTAAGTAAAACAATAAAGTTAATCCGGTTAAAATCGATTATCATTTGCGGCATAGGTCTCAAGCGGACCGACTTAAGTCGGACAAAACTGTGACCGTAGATCACACTTTTTACACGAAAGGTAGGTAAACTTTTACCGTCTATCTCGATATAGGTCTGTGGTAAAATAAGTCTGGCATCGAGTTTGCAGCCTGTGTTACCCCTCAGAAGCCGAAGCTGGAGTCGTGCGGGACGTGTTGCGTGGCGAGCGCCGCGCGGGGCGAGTTGGGACCGGTCACGCGGAGCCAGGTCGACACCTGGGGTAGTAATAGTCAAATTATTATGGAAATCACAACATGCATTTTTCCTTTATTGAAAAATATCTTGCTTATCTTCCTTGGTAAGATTATAATCTCTCGCACTCCAGGCACCAAATGCTATGACGTCATAATGTGCAAGGAGTCAGAAGGTACGAATCTTCTTATCGTGTAGGTATAGATAGTGTGTGTGGTTCAAACCGCACAATAATGGCTTCTGCTTCTGACTTGGTTGTAACGACTGTAGTCAATCGACAACAGCCGGGACCGACAGCTTAACGTGCCCTCCGAAGCACGGAAACGCTCGTGATAAATTGCCACTTTGGTAAATTGCCAATTTTTAATAATTCCATAATATATTGACCACCATCAATAGAAATAAATAAAATCTAGGAATGGCTCATTTCATGACCCCGGATCTCGTCTCGTTATCTTGCACATACATAGATATATATTGTGAACAATTTAACCGCAATGTTCCATTTTGCATGCTGGTGGCAGCTTGAATGTGCGAACAAAATAATGTACCTAAAGACAACTGTATTTACCACATTTCAGCGAATAGATATTTGATTTGACTGGGAATCGAACCCAGGACCCGTCGATCAAGAGGCAGCGCGGCTACCACTCGAACAAACCAGCCGTCTGTAAGAGTTTGCAATAAAGAGTTAAATACAAACATAAGTGCGACAGTACCTGCAGTGATACGTTGTGTGGTCGTGACGTCACGCCGTTGGTGACGTCACGCTCCTTGTGCGGGGTGGAGCGCGCGGCGGGGGGCGCGGGGCGGGGGGAGGGGGGCCACGTCACACATATACTGTCGTCACATGTCGCCGCGGGGGGCCAGCTGGAAAAGGAAATTAAACTTAGTTAGCTTTTTTAGTACCGTGACTTATTTACGTACTTATAATCACCAGTAACCGGAATAGGCTGAATATATTAACCTAAAATTCGAAGAACAAAGTCAAAAAGTAGAGACTCCATACCACATTTTTTTTATGGGAGGTCACTTAGATATAAATGTTAGTACTACAGTAAAATTAATTGAATTTAACCTTTGTTTTTGTTCAACACAATCTTTAGGAACACATAAAAGAAATAACATATAAATTGGTTTTTATTTGTTCCTAAAGATCGCGTTGAACAAAAACAAAGGTTAAATTTAATTTATTTTCTGTTCTTCGAAGTTAAAGTAATCATCACTATCATTAATAAAACAAAAAACACGAAAAAAAAACATTGATTTGGTAATTTTTCATAACAATTTGTAAAGTCCCTTTCAATAGAATCCGGCAATCATGTAAACAAGATAATTCAAAGACGATCCTGATCATATTCACATTTTAAGGAACGGAACCCTATTACTAAGGCAAAGGGTAAAAACGGAACCCTATTACTAAGGCTCCGCTGTCCGTCCGTCTGTCATAGGCTATATCTCATAAACCGTGATAGTTAAGACAGTTGAAATTTTCGCAAATTTACAACAAATACTAAAAACCAGAATAAAATAAATATTTAAGGGGGCTCCCATACAAAAAACGTGATTATTTGGTCGTTTTTAGGGTTCCGTAACTCGAAAGGAAAAAAGTAAAAAGTAACGGGCAACAAAGTGATCCTATAAGTGATTCTATAAGTGTCCGTCCGTCCGTCTATCTGTCTAGACCCTTTTTTTCAGGAACGCGTGAAGGTATCAAGCTGGAATTTATATCAAATACTCAGGTCTACTTTCCCTTGAAGCTGTGAAAAAATCAAACATCTAAGCCAACGCAATCGAAGAATACAGCCGTTTATGTCGCAAATTTCCGCAAATTTTCGACATGCGCAAGGGAATCAAAACCTACAGGGTACTTCCCGTGAACTCAGAATCTTGAAATTTGGTACGAAGCAACGTCTTATAGCACCGAAAAAGAAAAATTACGAAAACCGTTAATTTTTAGATACATCATATAACAAATAAAAGTAGCCCTCTACTTTTAATTATAATTGCATAAGTTGATACAAAATGCTATGTAAAAATTTCAAAAAAGTTTACAATTTTTTTGTTTTTTACGGCCGCCATCTTGGATTTAAAATGGATGTTATTTTCGCAATCAGCACCCTCGAAAACCTATTAAACGACACCCATGACGGTTTTTTACAAAAAATACATGTCCGCCATCTTGGATTTCAAAATGGATGTCATTTTCGCAATCAGAACCCCCGAAAACCTATTAAACGACACCCATGTCGGTATGCCCGAAAATTTCATATCCGCCATCTTGGATTTTTGGTGGGGGGAATCGAGACGCTCCGGGCTTTGCCCTTCCCGTCACGATTCCCCCAACTAAAATCCAAGATGGCGGATATGAAATTTTCGGATGGCGGTCGGCGGGTAATATGCTTGGTGACGCTTCGGGCTTCGCCCTACGCGGAGCTCGGCCTTCGGCCTCGCCCTATACGCAGCTCGCTTCGGTCTACGGCCTTGGCTCGCGCGTTCGGCTCGGTCTGCGACCTTGCCTCACCTTAAAAATCTAAATTTGTATGGCGGCCATCTTTAATTAGGGGGGGGACGCTCCGGGCTTCGCCCTACGCGGAGTTCGGCCTTCGGCCTCACCCTATACGCGGCTCGACTCGGCCTTCGGCCTCGCCTCGCGCGTTCGGCTCGGTCTTCGACCTCGCCTCACCTTTAGAATCTAAACTTGTATGGCGGCCATCTTGGAAAATGGTGGAATCGAAAAAGTGACCCGATATTCGGAATCATCGACCCCCAAACCCCCCAGATACCGATTTTCGTCCGGATCGGAGCAACTTCATTTTATTATTATTATTATTTTATTGGAGAAAAACCATTTTCTTCTCCCATTTCTGGGGATATTATTATTATTATTGTTGCACGCACACAAACACCGTGTCGAAGACTGCCGAACTGAGACGACGTTAGACGATGCACGGCCTTCAAGCCACACCTCCGTGCCCGTCGGAGTGGGGAGCGTTAGGTTTTTTCGTTACGGAATTTCTGGATTCGGTACCCGCGCTCAAGGCCCGCGATAGAATCTATGCAATAGCTTAAAAAATATATTTAATAATTTTAAACTTACTACCCCTTTCCTCATGAACGTGACTCTAATACCTCTGTATTAAAATACTTAGGATGAAGCAATCAACAGCGAACTATATCACTCACTTTCACAGCAGTACAACACTATGACCATAGAAAAATAAATAAAAATATCTCGTTTACATGATTGCCGGATTCTATTGAAAGGGACTTTATGGTCTCACGCCCTAAGTACAGCGAAGTATACGTATGCGGCTATGAAACAACGAAAAATAACTTTTTAATTATTTTTTTCTCGGACATTTTATAATTTTAATTAAAGTTGACGACACTTGATTAATTTTTGACATTATTGACACTATTATAATGTCAATAATTTAAGAGTATATGAATTGTGTTGGTATTATTTGTATTGCGTGTTACATGTTGAGTTAGGTCTACACCTGTAGATAATGTTATTGTAAATTTTAGAAATAAAGAATTGAATTCATAAAACTGTAAATTGTATATAAATAGTTAATATACTGAAATAGTTGCGTTACAAACACATTATGTGACTAACAATCCAAAACTTAGTAAAACTTGGTCGCGATGACCTTCGCAGGGTTTACGAATACTGTTCCAGGAATCTATGAATTCTTCTCAAAAGTAATTAAATTATTTTCCATAAAAAAGTTAAATTTAGTAAGATATAATTGGCATTTGGCGTGACTATTAGATATTTCAGTCAAAATGATTGTAAAATCAAGTGAAAATTTAAAAAATTGTGAGCTATTTTGAGATGTGAGCTATTTATATTTCGTTGGCGGATGCGGATCATATTGTGGCCTACTACAGGCCTGGGCCTATCAGCACTGCAACTTTAGATAGTAAGATTTTTAAAAGAAAACTAGGAATTTTAGAATATAAATAAATAGATAGATACTTAATTTATGACATTTTGCACACCTGCATGCAGGTTGGATACATGAGTCGAAATATTATCAACTACATCTAGATCTTGTAATCGTTAACTGTATTCATGCTAATAAATTATTCTTATTTAGCGTAACACTTGAAGAAAACGAGGATTTTGTCTTGCTTTTTTTTACAAGCCTGTGTAAAGGGCACAGTTAATAAAAATGAACTTTTAAATCATTTTAGGAGAAGAAAGATATTCGGGAATTATCTTTCCCTAAAATTGTTTGTGAATATCCCTCACGCGGATAAGCGTTTTAAAAGTACTTAAAAAACCTAAATACGAAACGAATTAAAATACAACATACTTATCCCTCTCGCTGGGTGCGTACAGCCCCACGATGTGCCTCCAGCGGTACACGTTGGGGAACTGGTCCGCGCTGACGTCACAGCCCGACACCGCGTCGTATACCAGACGATCCATTTTAGTGGGCTCTTCACTGAAAAATAAAAAAATTACAATAGTACCATGTTTAAGCGCACACAACAGCCTTCGTGCCCCAAACGCCAACCTGACCAACGGACGAGGCTCTGGCGACCGAACCGATGGCGGTATATCCATCTAGTGCTGGGATAAATTCACCTGGCCAACGACAGGCAGCAGTGTTGTTGGTGCGACACCCAGTACCTGCGCTCACCAACCCGCTTGCCCAGCGTGGTGAGTATGGGCAGCCCAATGGCAGCACACCAAAATTCCCGGCCCCTAGTTCCCGGCCAGACTTCCCAAGGTCTTACAATAAAGCATTTCATGACAACGTAGTGGAGATATCCTGTATATCGACCCGGGTAGCGTACCTTGTACTGAAATTGACTGAAAGATACTCTCTTAAGGTCGTACAGATATATGCGCCGACGTCGAACAGCTCGGATAATATGGTCGAGGCCCTATATGAAGACATTACCAAGGCCTTACACACAACCACCAAGACCCAATTCACCGTTGTCATGGGGGACTTTAATGCTAAAGTAGGGAAACAAGGGCGAGACGATTTGCATGTTGGGCCACATGGATATGGATGCAGAAACCATAGGGGACAGATGCTAGTAAATTTCCTCGAAGCAGAGGGGCTCTTTTGTATGAACTCGTTCTACGAGAAAAAACCCCAAAGGAAATGGACCTGGCGAAGCCCCGATGGCAAGACGAAGAACGAGATCGATTTCATCCTGACGGATAAAAAGCACATATTTAGGGATGTCTCCGTGATCAATAGGTTCAATACCGGAAGTGATCACCGCATGGTTAGAGGCACCCTAAATATCGATTTTAAGCTGGAAAGAAGCCGAATGATGAGATCTGTTCTTCGTCCGACACTGCTCCAAGTCGAGAAAGGCTTAGCTGCCTTTCAGCTAGAGCTGCAAAATCGTTTCGCCCTACTCGAAACCACAGGCAATATTGACAAGGACCTCAAAAGCGTGGCACGTACAATAAGCGAAGTGGGAGTCAGGCATTTTAAGGGAAAGCGAGCAAGCCGGTAGTCCAAACTTTCAAGCGAGACTTTGGAACTGATTAGAGTACGACGAGAAACGCCGGAGGATGTTTTGTCAGATCCCCAGGCACTCCATAGAAAAATCCGGAAATTAGTGAGACGTGACCTCCGAAGCTCTAATACTCGCCTCATACAGGAGGCGATTGAGTAGAACCGGGGGTCAAAAGTATTTTCCAAGAACCTGGGAAGGAGTCATCTGACAAAGCTAAAGACCTCGGACGGCAACATCGTCACATCAGCACCGGAGATCCTCGCTGAAATCGAGGACTTCTACGGCAAACTATATGCTTCGCGAAACCCGAAGCCTCCACCCGACGCCAACGATCCACGTGCCATGCTTACACGCCACTTCACCGACGACCTCCCAGATATAGACGAAGACGAAATTGCGGTGGCTCTCCGACAGCTTAGCAATGGGAAGGCTCCCGGCGAAGACGGAGTAACCTCAGAGCTCCTGAAGGCAGGAGGAAGACCGGTAGTCAAGGAGCTCAAAAGGCTTTTCAACTCCGTAATAACCAATGGGACTACCCCGGAAGCGTGGAGCAGGGGCGTGTTTTCAAGAAAGGGGACAAAACTCTCTTGAAAAACTATAGACCGATTACGCTCCTGAGCCATGTCTATAAGCTGTTTTCGAGAGTCGTCACCAATCGTCTGGCCGCTAGATTTGACGCCTTTCAGCCACCGGAACAAGCAGGGTTTCGCAAAGGCTTTAGTACCGTAGACCATATCCACACAGTAAGGCAAGTTAAGCAGAAGTGCGAAGAGTATAACCAGCCACTGTGTCTAGCTTTTGTGGACTACAAGAAAGCCTTCGACTCAGTCGAGACCTGGGCCGTTCTGGAGTCCTTGCAGCGTTGCCAAGTCGATTGGCGATACGTGGAGGTGCTGAGAAGCCTATATAATATGGCAACGATTACAGTCCAAGTACAAAACCATCGTACAAGACCAATCCAATTGCTCAGAGGTGTTAGACAAGGGGATGTCATATCCCCGAAACTGTTTAACAATGCTCTAGAGGATGTCTTTAAGACGCTAGATTGAAATGGACTGGGCATCAATGTCAACGGCAAATTTCTATCGCACCTCCGCTTCGCAGAAGACGTAATAATATTGACAGAAACACCACAAGTCCTGCAAGAAATGCTGCACAGCCTTAACGCTGCCTCAAGACGTGTCGGCCTTGGAATGAACTTGGAAAAGACCAAGGTCATGTTCATGTTCAATGATCATGTCGTGCCCAGACTGATCTATGTTGACGGTGTTACGCTCGATGTTGTTCAGGAATACATATACCTCGGGCAAGCATTGCAGTTAGGTAGAGACAACTTCAAGCGGGAAATCACCAGAAGAGTGCAGCTTGGCTGGGCAGCATTTGGGAAACTGCGTCATATCTTTTCGTCGCCACTCCTGCAGTGTCTAAAGACCAAGGTCTTTAATCAAGTCATGACCTACGGAGCCGAAACGTGGAACATGACAGTGAGGTTGGCCCACCGATTGCACGTCGCTCAGCGAGCAATGGAACGCTCCATGCTCGGGATCTCGCTAAGGGATAGAATCCGAAACCGACAGAAAACCGGAGTGATGGATATTATCCAAAAGTGTAGCAAGCTGAAGTGGCAGTGGGCTGGCCATGTCTGTCGCAGAACCGACGAGCGTTGGAGTAGACAGGTTATCGAATGGAGACCACGTCTTGGCAAACGTAGTGTAGGACGCCCCCCAGCCAGATGGTCAGATGACTTAAAGAAGATAGCGGGTAGTGGCTGGATGAAAACAGCGGAGGATCGTGCAAAGTGGCGCACCTTGGGGGAGGCCTTTGTTCAGCGGTGGACTGCAATAGGCTGATATGACGACCACGTTTATAAGAAACTAGCTTTCCGCCCGCGTGGACTACAGGTTATATCGTGCCCAGCTGTGGGATAAAATGTGGCCTATGTCCTTTCCCAAGGTCTCATCTATTTCTGTACCAAATTTAATCAAAATCGGTTTGGTAGTTTAGGCGTGAAAGCGTAAAAGACAGACAGAGTTACTTTCGCATTTATAATATTAGTAGGGATAACTCTAAAATTAAAAATGTTGTATTAATGTTGTTGTTTGTTTTTTTTTTTTTTTTTTTTTTTTTTTTTTTTTTTTTTTTTTTTCGCGGGTACTTGAGAGAGTAAACACAAAAATTATTGCTCTGTTGAATTTTTAATATTAAAAATAGAAAAGTACATTTAAATGTTATTATAAACCTACCAGTATATAAGTTGACCCTATCTTCACCACTACACTTGTTTATCATCACCTGACACCGTTTCCATCAACACCATTGGCTTTCACACCACAGCAACTAGCAAGCAGTATGGAAGAACTTACATCACTTTTCACTGCACGGATGGAGGAGTTTGAAAAGAATCAGCAACCACCCACTGCAGCTGCCACTACGGTCAAGAACTTATCTACGGAATACTCCACCTTCAAAACCTTCATCATGAATTCGCTGCGGATACTCAAGGTACAAGTAGAACAACTCACTTCTAGTATTGATCGCATCGAAACCCACTCCCGTAGGAAGTCTCTATTGTTTCATGGTGTTGGCGAGGATAAGACTGAGGATTTACCACGTAAAATCAAGGCGCTAGTAACCAACCAAATGAAGTTGACCCAGGTGGATTTTGAATCCTGTCATCGTTTGGGTACAAAAACCGATAAAGCGAGACCCGTATTGGTACATTTTAGCACGTTACAGCAGCGGTCTGAGGTGTGGAGCGCCAAGACATGTCTTAAAGGTTCCAAGATATCTATCTCAGAGTTTCTAACTAAATCACGGCAGGAGGTCTTTGTTGCCGCCAGGAAACACTTTGCTATGAAGAATTGCTGGACAAGCGGAGGCACTATAGTCATTCTGTTGCCAAATAAAGCTCGTAAGAAGATCATTTCCATGAGTGAGCTTCAAAAGCTGACGGCACAGTACCCTGCCACCAACTAAATGATGCTGGCGTTGGGTGAAGGTAGTAAGAAGCGCCTCACGAAGTGAATCACTGCATTTCAAACATTCTTAACGTATTTACATATATAAGGTAGATTTACAACTTATTTTTAAATTATACTGTTTGTTTTTCAACATTTACATCACCGATATTATGTTAGAGGTTATGTTAAATTGTCAGTCTACGTAATGTCAATGTCACACTGACGTGAATTTTGCGTTTCGTTACACCCTTTTGCATGTTTTTTTTTTTTTTTTTTTTATAGCTTGGACTGGCAATGGAGTTCTTTTTTGGTCGGCTTATTCTGGTGAAAATAGTAATATCTTGTTGTAGTGTTTTGTGTGTTAGTATAGGTATTTATTTTATATTTCTTAAATTTATATATTTTATTTTATATATATGCTCAGTATAGACGATGATTTCTTTTCAAGCTCTTCTGATGAATTTCTAAGTGCTGGTAGTGATGACTCTCTTTCTGACTCTGGACTGCTCGACAGTAAGCTTCTCTCTGTTTTTAATTCTAAATCTTCTTTTCTTTCTCTTGTGCACATTAACGCGCAGAGCGTTCTGGCTCACTACGACGATTTGCTTGCATCATTTAGCGACGGCATTGTCGATGGGATTTTGGTCTCAGAATCGTGGTTGAAACCCTCTCTTCCTTCTACTTCTTGTTCCCTTCCTGGCTATAAGATCTTTCGCAACGATCGTGTTGGCAGAAGAGGTGGTGGTGTTTGCATTTATCTGCGTAGTAATATACCGTCGGTTGTTGTTGCTCTTTCTTCTGCAGATAATACTGAAAATATTGAATATCTCTTTTTGGAGTTGACCGTAAATCATAAGAAAATTCTTCTTGGTGCTGCTTACAGTCCTAATGATAAAATTAATTATTTTTCGACGCTGGAAGGCTTACTTGAAGAATACACTGTGTTGTATGATCATATTATTGTGATGGGAGATTTCAACACATGTTTGATAAAGGTTGATGCGAAAATTAGAGCTAGAGCTCAAAAACTATTAGACATAACTTCATCTCTAAACATGCAAATACTTCCTCTCTCACCCACACACAACCCTCCCAATAGCCAACCTTCATTGATAGATCTGATGATAGTCTCCAATACTGATCATGTTGTTTCGCATGGTCAACTACCTTCTCCTTTCAGTCACCACGATCTTATATACCTGTCGTATAAAGTGCGTCCTCCTAAAGTCAAAGGAAAGGTTCTTCTTATGCGCAATTTTCGTGATATGGATCCGAGTCGTTTGAGAGATGATATGAATCAAACCGATTGGTCTTCGGTGCTGCTCGCAGCTGATATCGATACCAAAGTAGCGGCTTTTAATTCTATTCTTGTGCGACTGTATGACAAATATGCTCCCATTAGACCTGTTAGGGTGAAACGCTTGCCTGCCCCTTGGTTGACTCCTATTATACGAAGAACAATGGCAAAACGCGATAAAGCCAAATTAACCTACAGGAAGTCACCAACTGATGAGAATTTGGCCTTATACAAAAAACTGCGTAACATCTGCAACAGGATGTGTAGGGATGCTAAGCGTCGCTATATACATTCCTCTTTAGATAACCTTTCTGCCTCTCAGACTTGGAAATTTTTAAAGACTCTTGGTGTGGGCAGGACGGCGGTAACTGTCAACAGTACCGTGGATTTAAATGCTCTTAATAATCACTTCTCCACCCTTCCTCTAACTTTTGACCCAAACACTAAAAGCGTTTCTCTTGCTCACCTTGCTAGCCTTACGAGGCCTAACTGTTCTCCCTTTGTTTTTCACGCGGTCACGGAGGAGGATGTTAAAAAGAGCATTCTCTCTATCTCCACAAAAGCTGTTGGTGATGACTGTATTAGTCTGGCCATGCTTCTTCCGGTCCTGGACCACATTGCACCTTTTATCACCCACCTAATAAATTACTCACTGATGGCCAATGTGTTTCCATCAGCCTGGAAGAAAGCTTTTGTTATTCCGCTTCCAAAAACTCCTAATCCTGCCTCTCTTTCTCAGTATCGCCCCATATCTATTCTTCCTATCCTCTCCAAGGTCCTAGAAAGTGTCGTTCATAGACAACTTTATTCTTACCTCACATCCAATAACCTTCTTTGTCCTTACCAATCCGGATTCCGTCCCTGCCACAGTACGGTCAGCGCGCTGCTGAATGTCACGGAAGACATCCGACTTGCGATGGAAAATAAACAGCTCACTATTATCGCACTTCTGGACTTCAGTAGTGCGTTCAATACTGTGGATTTTGATATCCTTCTTGGCACTCTCCGCTCAATTAACGTCTCATCCCCTGTGATCGACTGGTTCCGTTCTTATCTTTTCGGCCGCCAGCAGTGCGTGAAAATGGACGATGTAAAGTCGGACTGGACCACATTATCTGCTGGTGTTCCACAAGGCGGCGTACTATCTCCTTTGCTGTTTTCTGTTTTTATTAACAATATTTCTAAAGTACTCTCTTCTTCCTACCACCTGTATGCAGATGATCTACAAATATATCGTCATTTTAACTTGGATAAATTTTCTGACGCTGTGAACAGTTTAAATGCGGATCTAGTAGCTATACAAGAATGGGCTAACTCGTTTGGGCTACTTGTAAATCCTACCAAGTCTCAAGTAATGGTTGTAGGGAGTAGTAGGTTGCGTGTCAGATGCGATGTTAATAGTTGTCCTGTATACTATAATGGCATTAATATTCCGTATACTGACAAGGTAAAAAATCTGGGTGTGATTTTCGACAGCTGTTTGTCTTGGTCAGCGCACGTTAGCGAGTTGAGTCGGCGCATGCATTACTCTTATCATTCTCTCAAGCGACTCCAGAACTTCCTTCCATTTAAAACTAAAATCCTATTAGCCCAATCTCTTCTACTTCCGATTCTCGACTATGCTGATGTTTGCTATTTAGATGTGAGTGAGGAGTTGCTTAGTAAGCTAGAACGACTCCAAAACCTGGCCATTAGATTCATTTTCAGTCTGAGAAAATTTGACCATGTGTCGGAATATCGGGCACAACTGAAATGGCTTCCCATTCGATTCCGCCGCGATGTGCACCTTCTGTCCTTCCTGTACAACGTCCTCAAGAATCCCTCCTCTCCTGATTACCTTCGTTCCCGTTTCCAACTGTTACCTCCTGATTCTCGTCCACGCCGCTCCTGTAATACCAACGTGTTGCAATGCCCCTCGGCTAGCACAAATTTTCGTTTTAATTCTTTTACTGTCCGTGGAGCACGGATGTGGAACAAACTCCCGACAGCTATACAAGAGAGTCCATCTATACATTCCTTCAAAAATAGAGTCAAAGAATACTACCTGTCCCAACTGTAATGAGCAAATTATGTATTATGTATGTATGATTTATTATATTCGTTTATATGTATTATATATGTTAGTATATATACTATTTTAATTTCATTATATATAAGTATTAATAATATAAGCCCTTCTCTTATTTGGTATTTTCTTACGTTGTGCGCAATTCTCTCTTCCCGTCTCGTACACTATTTCTCACCAATTAGGTTGGCTGGAAGAGATCTCTTCTAGAGATAAGCTCGCCTTTGTACACTATTTTTTATGTGAAATTTTTTCTACTGTGTTTGTGCAATAAAGAATATATATATATATATATTACCCCCTATAGTCATCGCTTAAAACTCTTAAACGGCTTAACCAATTTTAATCAAACTTGCACAAAAGCGAAGCTCGTAAAATCAGGATATATAAAAGTGTTTTAAGAACACTAACACCATGGTTGGTCAAATTCGTCACATACTTGATACCTACACCATTAGAAAGCATTTACTTACTTCAAAACAATATTTAACAATTTAGTGGGAATATTAATAAAAAATAATAATGTCAAGGTAAACAATAAATACAAAAAATTACAATAAATAAAATAAAATTTTCACACTACATTACATGGTCACGAATGTGTATAACATTTATTCAACAAATAACCATTATCACATTTTTAAAATTAGTGGGACTCATAACAGAAATAAAATAAAGAAGGAAATAAGCATGTAACGAGGCCGTATGCCTCTCATTGTTAATCTTTTTCATCATTCTTAGTTTTGCTTCTTTTGTTTAGCTTTCTATTTTAAATTCAAAATATCTGAATAATTTTTTTATCAGCCCTTAAACATACGTACTCCCCTTAGAAACACGAAGGGGATTTGGCCATACTCCACCACGCTGGCCCAATGCGGGTTGGTGGACCGCTCGCTAAACGAAAACTAATTTTCTTAGACTTGTGAGTTTTATCACGATGCTTTCCTTCACCGCTGAGCAAGTGATTAATTAAAAATCCACAAATAAATCCAAAAAGACGAATTTCGTGGTACAGGCTCGCACCAAGAGTTGAACAAGAGTCTTACAGTCTGGTTCATTACCAACTGGACTATCACCGCATCTTATCTCACGATAAATATCTGCATATTAACGATAAACGTCCCGGCTGTTGTCGATTGACTACAGTCGTTAAAACCACGTCAGAGGCCATTGTGTGGTTTGAAAACTCTGACACCAGGGTTAGTCAAGTTCGCCACATACATGACTATACCTACACTATAAGAAAAAGGAAAGTGTCTAATGAAATAAAAACTTTTTTATATAATTCTCACCCGTATATGAAGGGCTCGGCTATGGCGCGGTCGCTGGCGTCCATCATGTCAGGGTCGCAGTCCAGTTCATCAGAAGCTGTCAGATACGCTTCCTCGTCGCCTGACTCAGAGTTAGAATGTGGAGACTCGTCGTCTGATATCTACAAAAGAAACCAAGGTGTTATTAATAGAATCATGCAGTTATATATACGCTCACGCCTATAATCCCTAACGGGGTAGGCAGAGTATCAGTGGTTTTAGCGAACTACTTGATGCCACGATTGACACAAATTGTGAGGTTATCAGATGGAACAAGTTGTATAATGATGAGGGGTGGTCAGCCTTTCGCCCATTATAGAGCAAACCCTCGCATCCCTCTTACAGACTTACTGTACACCTGGGAAGAGTACAAACTAAAGGTAAACTGGCACATTCTAAGTTATTCTTTCACTGCCAGTCCAGCATGGAAGCTGTTATAGTGACAAAATAATCAGTTTGTAAATATGGATTCTATTACACTGGAATTATAAACTTTCGCGAGCAGTCCCTCGCCGCGTCTGTCTGTCTGAACGTGATACACTCAAAAACTGCAGAACGGATTTTCATAAGGTTTACACCAACGGATGGAGTGATTCAAGAGCAAGGTTTTTCATTCCCAAAACTTAGACAAGCATACTATAATTTAGGACTAACTTTATAAATTGTAAATTAGTCTACCGTCTGGTTCACGACCACCCTCCTACCGAAGTCCGACGCCAAATAGCTTGCTGTGTTCCGTCGGTGCGTAGGAGTACCAGTGCCTTAATAGGCATTTTCTGGGTTAACTCGCTCTATCGTCGACCTCATCTATGACCTTGGTCAAGATTGAGGTCAAAAGTTAACCCGGACATTAGTTTTGAACGCTTGTAATAAGTAAGTAGAATAGTGAATATAAATCAGTCTGACCTGTGTGTCGAGCACTTGGCACTTTCCGACGTCGATGGTGTAGGTGGTAGGATGGGTGGGCGGCGGGGGGGCGGAGTCCCCGGCCGGCGAGTTGCTGACGGCTCGCTCCGCCCCCTCCCAACCGAAGCACCCGCGCTGCCCGTTGCCGTCGCCTGACATACAATGTTTATTTATTTTATAATGGGGAAGGGGACATTTTTTTTGATAGATTTTTATCTAATAATTTAAGATTTAAGTATCATGAAACACCACTAAAATTTTTCAAAGAAACGTAAATTTTATTAATCTTTTTAATAGAATATAATAAAATTACCTTTGTTCAAGCAAAGGCGATTTCACAAAAAAAGCGTTACAATGCGAGCGGGCGTGACACTGAACTTTTTTTTTTTTTTAAATCGCTAAACAAAATACATAAAAAGAAAATTTGACTGCCGTTTCTTAAGGCGACTACAGCACCCGATAAAGGCAGCACACATAGGAATAGTGCCATCTCCGTCTCTCAACATGTCTGGGCCGGCAGTGCGAACAGTGTCGATACACGAAGTTTACGGACTATGAAAGCGTGCGTGCGTAAAAACATGTTCGAAAGTTAGAAAAATGAGATTTATGGAAAGGTAACAGCTTAAATCGAAAAATGCGTTAACTACTTATCGAGAGTGTTCAATCACGAACATTTTGATAGTAAATTCAAGTTCCTGTGTGCATTTTACTATCGTTTTTACAGCTTAAAAGATACACAATATTGGTATTTAGAGGTGACTTTGTGAGCTTTTTCTATCGAACCAAAAGTGCTGAATCATGTTTCCAGCAAACTACCTATCTAGTTTATGTCCTGAATATTACCGTAGTATTTTTTTTTCTTCGATTTAATGCAGTGCGTCATGCTTATCTACGCATCATAAAATCGAAATTTAGGTGTTGTAGTCGCCTTAATCCTTAAACCTTAAATTATTAGATAAAAATATGAAAAAAAAAATTTTTAATCAAATATCACCTTCCCCATTCAGTGCTTCGAAATAGTTCCATAATTATGTCTGTAAAATGTTATGTAGCACAAAATCACATGTGATGTAGGTAATGTTAAGAAATTAAAATTAATTTCAAGTAATTAGCAAATAACTGATCTTTCAGATACCAACATTCTGCTACTACCAAATATTTTATGACTCAACGCTTAATTTTTAAAATTCATATTTCATTTTAAAATAAAAAATAATAACAAAGTAAATAATAGAATGAAAAATGTATGACGAGATGGAGATCGACAGGGGAGGCCTATGTCCAGCAGTGGACGTCTTGCGGCTGACATGATGATATTCTTCTTCTTATCGTGTAGGTAGTCAAGTATGTGGCGAACTTGGCTAACCCTGGTGTCAGTTTTCAAACCGCACAATGGCCTCTGACTTGGTTTTAACGGCTGTAGTCAATCGACAACTTAACGTGCTCCCCGAAGCACGGAAACGCTCGTGATAAATTGCCACTTTGGCCACCCACCAGGTTCCCTGCCTGTGTGTATCATCATGATGATGATGATGGCTGTAACTCACCAATATCGTGGTCGAACGTCAGCCGCCTAATGAAGCCGTCGCTCTTGGGACTCGTCGACAGTATCGACCGGTTTTTCCGGAACGAAGCATTCTTCTTACTGTTTCTCTCGAACGTTTCTATCTTCCAATCACATCTGGTGGGAAGTTATTTATACACATCAACACTCGATATTATATTACTCAATAAAAATCAATGAATTTTGTTTTGTTTGAAATTTGTGAAAAACTGACGAAAATTGCGCTAATTCAACATTTTTCTTACAAATAGCAGGAACTTTTTCGTTTTCGTTTCCGTCATTTGCTTATCTGAAAACTATATTGTTCCATGTCTCGAGTATGCTTTTATAGCTTTTCAAACCGACCACTTTAGTATGAAAAATTGTGTAATATCCCTAGATAGTGTTGTGTAAACCACACAATGTTTTTAATTTTGGAAAAATCATACATACACTTACACGCCTTAAATTCCTGTCGAAATAGGCAGGGCATCATATGGTTCTAAAACCAGTTGACACCACGTTTGACATACATTTTGAGGGTTCTTAGATAGAATGTGGTGATAGGATGTAACACAAATCCAACAATATATTCTCACTGGGATTAAAAGTTAAAAAAAAATTGGTTTCTTGTTGACTATGGAACCCTAAAAAGAGCTGAGTATTAAACAATAAATGGCAATGAACTAGGCGCCCTTAAGAAAATTAGTTGGTTCGGTTCCGGGTCACGGCAAACATTTGTGTAAAAAGCAGATGTTTGTTCTTGGATGTTTGTATCTGTCTTTTGTATGTTACAAGGGTTACACAAAGGTTCACTACTACTTTTTTTTGTGGGTATTTGAGTGTGTATCATTTATTTTTATCAGATTTTTTTTACCTGCATTTAGCTGCCTTCTCCCATATCTCGGTGCACTCAGTCTCCGATATGGCGGGTCCCTTCGACCCGTCCCCGTCCGTAAGCTCCTCCGATATGAAACTAGCTAAACACCGCACATGCCCATCTATAACGTGGGTCAACTTCACCCTATTCGGTCCCCTAAATAGCCCAGGCTTCCTCTCATCATCAGAACTAAATATATCATCGTTCGGACACCGCAGTTTCACTAAAAACTCCACTAAATTGTTCACATCGTCCAGTTCTTTAGTTTGCTGTTTCAATTTGTACACCACTAACTGAGCGAGACGCGAGTGAATTAATGCAAAGTCTATTTTCTGAAACCGCTCATCGTCCATGTATGTGAAAATTGTATGCTGTAAGTGCTTCGCTTCCGATTTCAACGATTCTCCAGCTACTTCTGGTTCCGCTGTCAAAGAGAAGATCAGAGCATCTGCTATCCTTTTAGCGAAGACTTGGCATGTCCTCTCGATGCATAGTAACTGACTGACTGTGTGATTTATTATTGGCGGTGAATCTCCGTTACTGAGTTTCTTTATACTCGGCTGTCGACATAATCTTTGTCGTATAGGATCAGTTTTCCTCCAATGCGGAGATCTGTCTGTTATTTTGCAAGTTTTCATTGCGACACAGAGCTCTGAAATTGGAGATAACGCTTCCTCCTTAATTGGGCTTTGCTGAGAGATGTCACCGAAGGTTAAACGTGAGATAGAGAGATCATCGGGCAGTTGTCTCGCTTCAACACAGCTGTCATTATACGCGTACGAGCAAGCGGTCTCATATTTGGCTTTGAGATAGTTTTCTAGCAGCTTCAGTCCTTCAGTACTCCGCAAGTCGGTGAATGTGTCTAAGAACGGCCAGTATTCTTTCCATCCCACTTTCATTTCTTCTGCGAGGTTTCTGAAACAACGTTTTTATAAAATTATTAATGTCAAAAAGTCAAAAAAAGTTAAAAGTGTTTATTTCACATATAAAATGATACTTGAACACGTCAATATTATGAATTACATTAGCACTTTTGACTTTGCGTCTATTCGCAAAGGTGCAGTCTTCCTCAGGAGAAGAATAGACAAGAAACTCCGAGGGTCGCTCTTTTTAAGTCAATCATATAAATTTTCTTACTTTTAATTTTAATTGACTTAATATCTGAATAACTCTGGAGCTGAGCAATTTATTCCCATGGTTGCTTGTCTAACAGATAATCAGAAATTCTATAATAGTCCTTTTTTGCTATTATAGAATTTCAATGTAGTGTATGAGCCTAGTCTCGAGCGCATACGTCACCGGAGGGGGCGGCAGTCGACGCCCGGCCGCCGAGCGGGACGGACGCTTAGTGCATGTGTGTGTTGGCGAGCCAGGTATTTACGAACAAAAACTGCGACATTACAATTAACATTACTTGACTCTTAAGTGGCGGGAATCGGTTTCTCTACAAGCCGTCGTGGTGGGTTTTTATAAGTTTGAGTATTACATTAATATTTTTATTATGTGTTACACATCATCATGTGTTAACTCTCGACCACTATCTCGACCGAGGTCATAATAAGGTTGAGGGTGGATTGGAAATGCCATTAAGGATCATACCTGCCCACAGCCTCGAGTCCTTTAGTCATCTCCTTGAGTCTGAAGGTGGCCGGCGCCGGGGCCCCGGCCGGCCGGCGCGGAGGTGTCTTCCACCGCCGTCGGAAGGTGTCCGCGTCGGCCGCGTGCATGGGGCCCGCGAAGGCGCGGATCTCGTAGCGTGGGCTTAACGGGTCCGAGTTTATATCCTGTTGCATGAAGATTTCTCGTCTATACTAATGTTAAAGCTTTATTACCCATCTCTTTTGCTTTTCACTTTTTATTATTTGCAATAAAGTGTTTACATACATACATCTACAGGGCTTTAGGTATCTCTCTTTCAACCTCTCGGGTGGTAAATCGGTCTTTGAAACTGAACAACTTTCCCAAAGAACACAGGTCAAACTATGAAAAAAAAATTGAGTTCCCATACAAACTTCATCAGCATATAGCTCATTCTGTATGGGAGATCAACATTTTGTTTTCGTATTTTGACTTATGTTCCCTTGGGGAAATTGTTCAGTTTCATGGACTGATTAACCACCCGAGAGGTTGAAAGAGATACCTAAAGCCCTGTATACTAATATTATAAAGAGGAAAGAAAGATTTGTATTTTTGTATGTAACGAATAGGCTCCGAAACTACTGTACCGATTTAAAAAATTCTTTTTACCATTGCCCCTCGAAAAAGGGTCCGTTATTCTTCAAAAACTGAATAAAACGCTGTTTATTTCACTGAGTGAATAAAACATTTTGAATTTGGAACATGCGCGAATATACGGATTTTAGTAAGAAAACAAAAGAAAATGTGCAAGGAGGTTGCATACTCTCGCTATAAAAACGTACTTAAACTTGGCTGTATGTAATAACTGGCTGTATGGAATATGGCTCGGTTAAAAATTTAAAAAGAATAAGGAATTCAGCCAATTTTCTGTGCACTTTTTATGCAATTAAGTTTCTTTTAAAAGTTTTTGTCTCAAAATCATAAAATGAGTTCGACATCCCAGTGATGAAAGTGAACCTCTCGTTCCAGAGTCATTTCGCGTTAAAGCAGCAGCTATTGTTGATAATTTACTGTCACAGAGTAATTATTTTCTTTTTCTCGTAGTCAATGGTAAAAAGTAGAGTACCTAATACGTGAAAAAAAAATTCATCTCGGCTCTTGTATCCCTCGAAAAGAATTCACCTTTTTTTCACTTGTTGGGTAATCTACTATTCACCATTAGGATGCTACATTATCCCTGAGTAATATGGGCTACATAATTTTCCCGAATTCCCACGGGAACGAAGTCCCGAGCGGGATGCTAGTACATATTATAAAGAGGAAAGATTTGTATTTTTTTATGTAAGTAACCTCCGAAACTACTGGACCGATCTCAAAAATTCTTTCACCATTAGGATACTACATTATCCCAGAGTAACATAGGCTACATAATTTTCCCGAATTCGCACGGGAACGAAGTCCCGAGCGGGATGCTAGTATTTAATAAATAAATAATATGCAAGCAAATGTTAACCTACGAGGTAGCGCAACTTTTTAACAACTTACCTTCAGATATTAAAAATATTGAATCTTACAACGGTTTTAAACGAAAACTTGCCCAGTATATTCTTAATTGCTTCTATTTAGAAAGATGGTTAGCAAGTGAAGGAAACCTAAAGTGATTTTCACCTGAGTATTACCTATTGCTTAAATGTTTTATTTCTGTATCTTTGTGCAGATGAACTCGATTTTGTTACAACTATAGCAGAGTAAGCAGCTTGGAAAGGAAGAATAATAAAGATGACGAGATTTATAAATATATTATGCACAACAAAAACAAGACATTGACGAACGAATAGAAACAATAGACAGACATGACATAAACAAAGATTTTATCAAAAAGTTCCACCTCCAATACTTTCCCTCACTGGGTCTACTAGGGCTTCTTCGTGGAGACCAAGCCCAGTGTCTCACGTAGAGGAACGAATCTTGGTCGTGGCAGACCTTTTGTCAAAATGTCTGCGACTTGATCATTGGTCGTAACTCGTTGGACTTGAATTTCGTCTTCTGCTACGAGTTCTCGCACATAAAAATGACGAATTCTAATGTGCTTCGTTCTTTTATGAAATTCGGGGTTGTGCGCTAGACGAATGGCGGCTTCGTTGTCCACGCTCAACATCGGAACACATTTCAATGTCGTGAGTTCTTGAAACACTCGTTTTAGCCAAACTAATTCTCTGGCCGCTTCGCTTGCAGCCACTAATTCGGCCTCTGTCGTCGAAATCGCTACTGAGGACTGTCTCTGACTGAGCCAGGCTATTGCTCCTCCTGCATAACGACAGACAACACCTGTGGTGGAGCGTCCGGTCGTTAAATCACCACCGTGATCTGCATCGCTGAAGCCTTCCAAAATTCCAGTTAGATGTCCGAGTCTATATCTAAGGCCGTAAGTTAAAGTGCCTTTGAGATAACGAATTATTCTTTTAACATTTAACCAATCACTTTTGGTCGGTGCTTCCAGTTTTCGAGATGCGACACCTACTGCGTATGCTATATCAGGTCGGGATGCTACCATCAAGTATGCTAATGCGCCTACGGCTTCTCGATATTGAAAATAAGGCTTATCTTCCTCATCAGTATGGTCGATAACTTTCCCTGCTTCAGAAGCTTCTCTATCAATAGGCGTTGAAATTGGGTTGCAGTCACTCATTCCAAATCTCTCGAGTAGCTTTTTGGTGTAAGCTTCTTGCTTAAGTACTATTGACCCTTTGTACTGCGATATTTCCATGCCAAGATAGAACGTAGCAGGCTTAGTAGTAATCTTTAGCTTTTCTCGCAAGTTGCTAAGAAACTCGTTTGCCAGCTGTTCGTTAGTAGCTGCAACTAGACCGTCGTCAACGAAAAGAGTTAGAAGTATCTTATTATCTCCATACTTTCTAGTATACAAGCACGGATCTGCAATACTTTGTCCAAATTCTAGTTCCAGTAGAATCTCATGAAAACGTTGATTCCAACATCTTGGAGCTTGTTTAAGTCCATATAGACTGCGGTTGAGTCGACAAACTCTGTCGGTGCCATCACTGAAACCTTCTGGCTGTTTCATAAAGATTTCTTCCTTAAGATGACCGTGAAGAAATGCAGTCGTGACGTCGAATTGAACAAGGTGCATTCGTTCACTTGCAGCAACACTTATCAAGGCTCGTATTGTAGCCATTCGAGCTACCGGGCTAAAGGTTTCCTCGTAGTCAGTTCCTCTCTTTTGTCTTACAGGGAATTGCTTTTCGGTCCCTCGGTAGTTCTTGTAAGGACCAGGTTTGGTTTTCATGGAGTGACGTTATTTCACTTTCCATAGCTTTCAACCATTTATCCTTGTCGGCGCTGAGAATGGCCTCTTTATAAGTTAAGGGCTCTAATAACTCGTTGTTAAGAACTGCCATAACATAATCATCGAATTTCGCTGGTAGATGAAGTTTCGATCTGTCACGTAAGTTGTACCTCGGTTCACTTTCCTCCACTGCATCTAAAAAGATTTCTGAGGAACCATTCAGTGCTTCGTGTCGTGGATTCAAGTAATCTTCAACTGCTTCATGTAAGCAATCTTCATCTGCATCATCTCCCTCTAATTCGACAGATTCTATGTTAGGTGGTTCTACGTCTGTGTTATCTCGAGAATCTCCCTCTGTCTCGATAGGTTGAGTTTCGTTTATTTGTCGCGGTTCATCGGTTTCTGTAGGAACGACAGGTATGCGATCAAGTTGCACTATGTACTCGTTTATACTTGTGCCTTGCGCTTCCACTTTCGTTTCACTCTCGACTGAAGAAACAGATTTTTCGTCAAATAAAACGTCTCGAGATAGTATCACGCTATTCTTGTTGCCTTCTTTGATCCAGATGCGGTATCCGTCATCAGAATAACCAATTAAAATGCCTTTCACGGCTTTTTTGTGCAGTTTTCTACGTTTTTGCTTAGGGACGTGTGGGCATAGCACGTGCTGCCGATAATTCTTAAGTGCTTAATGCTTGCTTTCTTCCCAAGCCAAAGTTCATAGGGCGTTTTCCCTAAAATAGGAGTTGGGCCGGTTCGGTTGAGAATGTAAACAGCTGTAGTTACGAGTTCACCCCACAGATTTTCAGGTAACTGCTTATGTGCGTGCATCATCGCTCGTGCTGTCTCAACAACTGTTCTGTTTTCTCGTTCCGCGCAACCATTTTGTTCGGGTGTGTATGGGCATACGAGTCTTTGTTTTACTCCTTCTTTTTCAAGAATTTCTCTTACTTGACGATTATCGAATTCACCTCCATTATCGCTTAATAGTTCTTTAACTGTATGGCCAGTGTTCTTTACAAGTGCCAGCAGTATCTTAAGCTTTTCAGGTACTTCGGATTTTTCTTTAAGTAAATAAATAAAGCGGTATTTTGTATAATCATCCTTAAATAATAAGAAATAGCGATATTTCGAGAAGGAATACGGGAATGGCCCGCACACGTCCGCATGTATCAGTTCTCCTGGTGTAGAGGCTCTAGCTCTTGTTCTAAACTCTAGACGATGAGCTTTGCCGTTGATACAGCCTTCGCATAAAACATGGTCATTGGGCAAGTCGATTCCCAATTCACGCTTTACCAATGCTTTAACGTGTCTCTTATTTTGATGTCCAAGGCGCTCGTGATACAACTGTGTTTCAGTAGTCATGAAGACTTCGAGTCGTTGTTTCGGTTCTTTAATCTTTACGTCGAGTTTGTAAAGTCCACCTTGTAGGCAACGATTACCTATAATTTTCGTTTCTCCGTTTACAGACAATCTACACTGTTTCGGATTCGAAGTAAAAATACTGTTTGGATTTTTGTCATGAGCAGCTAAGACAGAAAACAGGTTACGTTGGATTGACGGGACGTACCACACATCTTGAAGGGTAATCGGTACCTTCTTTCCCTTAACGATGGCATTCAGGACGATGTTTCCTTTGCCCATGGCACGAATTGTACTACCGTTGGCTGTAGTTACTGTAGACAACTCGTCGAAACGTTTAAAGTTTTGAAACAGGTCGCTCCGATTCGTGATGTGGCTAGTGGCTCCATTATCAACCCACCAGTTTTCTCGATCATGATCAGACATTACATTATCCATAGCAGTCGATGCTTGCTCATTAGTAGCAAAAAGAAGCGTCATATTCGCTAGTTCACGCTTTTCAGATTTTTCGGACGAAGTAGAAGGAGTAGGATTCATACTCTTGGGCGGCTTGCCATCTTTTATCCATTTTGGACAGTTTCTGACACGATGTCCATTCTCCAAGCAGTAGTTACATCTAATCTTCTTGTCCTTCTTGTGCTTTTGTGTACTCGTTGTAGCACTTAAGATGTCTTGATCAGGTACGTTTTTACTTGACAAGGCTCTTTCGAAAGCACATAGGTGGCTTGTTAGATTTTCAACATTTCTTTCCGTCTTTGGTATTAAGAGCCAGGTGCTTCTAAAGGAAAAATATTCGTCGCCAAGAGTGTTCAAAATTTTACATATGAGTAATAAGTCTGGTAAACCTTTATTCATAGATTGAGCCATTTCTTGATTAAGTTCCGTCCAAATATTTTTTAATTTACTCATGTGCGTGGCGATGTCATCAGTTTCGTTGCGTTTGAAACTAAAGAATTCCATGCACAGGTTATAAGCGCGGTCTTCACTAATACCATCGTAAAGTCTATGAAGTTCAAGCCATACGTCGCGTGACGTTGTGTAGCGCATGACTTTTTTCAATGTCTCCTCGTTCATGTTGGTCGTAAGAATTAGGAGTGCACTTGTGTCCGCCTTTACATACGCTGCGAGTTCAGCCTTGTACTTGGCAAGAGCTTCGGCGTCTCCTTCACCATTACCGGACGGTGTTTCCTGGTAAACAGGTCGGTCGAATTTTCCATCTACGACATCTAACGCACGATCAACACTTTTCAGTAATATGGACACTTTATACTTCCAGGTTGACCAATTTCCTTTACCGTCTAACATACCAATTGACACTTTTGTCGAAGTAAGATTTTCCATTTTTATTTGATTAGGAAAAATATTGCTCGCTGCACATAACCTATAGCAGAGTAAGCAGCTTGGAAAGGAAGAATAATAAAGATGACGAGATTTATAAATATATTATGCACAACAAAAACAAGACATTGACGAACGAATAGAAACAATAGACAGACATGACATAAACAAAGATTTTATCAAAAAGTTCCACCTCCAATAACAACTACCTGTTTCTCATATATTTTGTCTGTAATGGGAATTAAATTTCTTTAAACCGAATATTTTTTCATTTTATAAATATACATAAATATTTTTTGTAACAATAATAACACTAAAATTAAAAATTTTGAATCACCCGCGACATTCGATCGCTTGTAACTTATAAACGGCTAAACAGATTTTCATGGAACATGGCTAAGAACACTCGGGATACAATCATCTATGATACAAAAAAAACTAAACGAAAATCGGTTCATCCGTTTCGGAGCTACAATACCACAGACAGATACACAGACCGACACGTTAAACTAATAACAGCCCTTTTTTGTCGGGGGTTAAAAACGTACCGGCGGGTGTTTGGGTGTGAAGGGGGCGCCGAGCGTGGGGGCCGCGCTGCCGTCCTCGGCGTGTAGCACCGGCACGTAGTAGCGCTCGTCCAGCAGCAGGGCGATGCGGCGGGCCGCGTCCGGACTGGCCGACGGCGCTCGCTTACAAATTATCTGATACAAAAAACACTGATAAATCAGAGACTTTTTAGTATTTTTTTTTTATTACACTTTATCTTCATCTTCATCAGCCCATATACGTCCCCACTGCTAGGGCACGGGCCTCCCTCGATAACATGAGGGGTAAATGCCATACTCACCACGCTTGGCAGACGGGTTGGCGAGGGTTTTGATATAATTGCAGAGTTTTCCTTCTCTGTGTGCAGATGAACTTGCTTGTATATTTACCTTAGTCGCCTTGTACGACACCTCGGTAAGAAAGAGGGTGGTCCTATTCTACTCTGCCGGGGACTCACACTTTATAAAGGGGGATTACACTTTATAAGATGGGTTAACTCTTCACCAAGGTCAAAGATGAGATCGACGATGGAGCGAGTTAACCTATTAAGGCACTGGTACTACCACGCACTGAGGGAGCACAGCAAAAAATATTCAGAAGCTCGTTAACCCTTTTAGCGCCAAGAGTTTTCTTCAAAAACGCCCACCACACGCCATGACATCAAAAAAATTAAAAATAAATTTTAATGTCGTGGCGTATGGCGAACGCTTGGTGAACGATATTAAAGTAAATAAAAAAAAATTGCCTGATATATCAGACTTTGTCGGCGGGAGCACGAAACTTAAGCGTCTGATATATCAGACTTTGGCGGTGAAAAGGTTAATCAACTAAGCGACGACGGGAGCTGAAAAAATCAACTTTACGCGAGTAGATGGGGCCTGATCAAAGGCAAATTGCTTTCGGTACAGTGTATCTTTATTTACTGTATGACTGCTGGAAGAAATTTCTTAGGAAAATTAGCTGTGCTTTTTGTGTTCATATTTCTATTTGTCTGTATAAATGTTTGTAATTTGTCCCGTGTACAATAAACTGTTAATAACTATGATAATGTGTGTAATGTAAAGATAAACAACTCCCAGCGACTGATCAAGAGTACTGACCGCCCTAGGAGGATGCGCCTCCGCCAGTTGTCCTTTAATCTGCATGACATTCAACTTTAGGGTGGCAAACCATTTTTTAAGCTGACCGTACATAAAGGCAAAGTACCTCACGCATTATGTTAA